>VCJG01003630.1:30756-51283 GCA_024140375.1 Backusella westeae | reverse complement strand
TTTTTCCTATTGCCATCCCGTCACAGTAATCGAGTTTACCCTGCTTTAATTAATGGCACTGAACCTGTTATCGTTTATTCATATTATTGAATCTCCAGCCGAACAGGTGTTTCGTACCTCCATGACTCAAGAGTTGATAATATCTCTCAATTTGGATCACTGGACCCTGCCGCCCCTCAAACGCACCCAGTTACCACTTAAGATACTCGAAGCTCAACCTCGTCGCCTCCGTATATACTGGATGAATAAGGGTAGTAGTGTTTATGCCACCTCCATGCTTCCTCCGAAAAAGTGGTTTATCTTTTGGTCTGCTTGTCTAGCTCACAAAGTGGTTACTCCTTGGTGGAGGCTCCTCATTAACTCGGTTGGACATGCTGAGCGACTCCATCGTTGGAGCCCTGATCGCTTTCCTTCTCCACTGTGTTCTATTTGTAAAGCCTCAAATGAAACCTTGTCCCATTTATTTGTCGAATGTGTACCCAAACGAGTTCTCTGGGAGGAGATCCTCACTGACGCCCAACTGGACACTGATCTTTTCGAATCAGACAGATTATGGCGTGCACTGTCCACCCTGACTCTGGAGGAGGATAAGCCCCTCTCCGCGCATATGTTTATGGTTCTCGGGAATGGCATATCCGCTATATGGCATTACCACTGGCAATGTTTTTTTGAAGATAAAACATGGATCTCAACCGAGGCCTACAATGTTTATCTGTCCAAGTCACGTCATTTACGTGGCTGAATGGACCTGATTTGATTGGATATGTCTCCTTTTATTTACGTTTCTTGATAATACATATACTTGTAAATTTATCTCACATTTATTTTAATAAAGTTACACTGTAATACAAAAAAAAAATAATGACACTGAACGATGTCTATTTCCAAGAGGAATTGAAAGCCAGCAGGATTTATAAGTACATAATAATCTATATTGATTTTATTGATAGCATGATAAAGTTATAAGAGAAATAAGAAAAATAAATACAAGAATCTCATTAGTGAAAAGAGGAAATTAAAAGTATTAAATGAAATTAAAAGGGAGTGGTTAATTTGCGCAAGATTTCTGAGCGAGTATCCTCAGACAAGCCCTGTAAAATTTGTTGGAATCCTGCAAGAACAGCTTCTTGATCTTCCTGAGCGAAGTGCACGATCTTCTCAGAGAGAGCCTCGGTCTTCAACTTACTGATGCGTTGTTCAATAACGCTAGTGCGCTTCTCGAACCACTCAGAAACAACTTGATCATCTTGGTCAAAGTTGCTAGCTTCGTGATCATCCTTGAACCAGCTTTGAACAGTGGAGGACATTTGAGCACGGGTCATCTCAGGAGCAGCGGCAGCCAACTTGCGGAAAGTGTATTCCTCACAGAGACGACGACGGACACGCCAGTAGAAGTAGGTACGAGCAGTGCGCCATTCCAATGGTTTACGAATAACACCCTTAGCGTGCATACGACCAGTACGGTCATGAAGATCAGCGAATTGAATAGAGATTTGTTGGTAAACAGGTAATAATTCTTGTTCACGGGCATCAATCTTGGCCTTGATTTCAGCCTTTTCTTCTTCAGTCTTTCCTTCTTCTTGTAGTTCCTTCTTCAATTGAGCATATTGGGTATCAAGACGTTCCATAGTAGCCAACAATTGAGGCTTACGGTACTTAATTTCAACAATACCCTCAGGTTCCAAAACACCACCACGAGCGTTAACATCAGCATACATCTCCATCATGTCCTCGTTGATAGTAGGATCCAAAACAACCCAAGCTCCACCTCTAAGTTCACCATTAGGAACAATGTAAACAAAGACAGGTTGCTTGTAGTTGGAAAGAGCATCAACAATCTTGGCACCATACTTAAGAACCTCGTTGTACATATCACGCTGACCACCAGAGAAACCACGCCAGTTGGCAAAGATCATCAAAGGTAATTGTTCACCCTTGTTGAAGTCATTGATGGCTTGAGCAGTCTTGTAAGCAGAGTTAGGGAACCAAACACCACCAGCTTCCATGAAGACCTGTTCAGTAGAGTCAGCGTTGGCAGGATCTGCGGGAACGATGTTTTCAACAGTACGGGTCTCAACAGACACAACACCCATAGGAATACCACCCAAACGAGCGCGACCAACAACAACGGTACGAGCCCAACCACTCAATGTTTCAACAAAAGAGTCTTGATCAAAGAAACCGCTCAGCCACTTACCGTTCTCGCTCTTACCAGCAAGGAAGAAACGAGGATCAGATGGGCCCTTAGGAGGGGTGTATTCAATATCACGATCAATGGGATCAACACCAAGACGCATAGTGACGGGACCATTGCGGACGCTAGGAACAAATGCGAGCCATTGGCAGATCTTGGTAATACCTTCCAAATCGTTTTCAGCAGTCAAGTGAGAAACACCATTCTTGTACATGATTTGAGTACCACCCAATTGGAGGTTAGAAGTATAGACTTCGCGACCAAGAACCTTGTTAAGGGCGGGAGCACCAGTCAAGATAATAGGCTGACCTTCGTTTTGAATAGTACGTTGACCCAAACGGACAAGATAAGCACCAATACCGACGGAACGGCAAGTAACAAGAGTGATAGTGAAAATATCATCATAGGCACGAGAGGTAGCACCAGCAATCAAACCGGAACCACGCAAGTTCTCAACACCAAGACCATCAGTTTGACCAATAACATCAGTGATACGGAAACGAGTTTCACCTTCATCTTGGATTTCCTCGCAAATGACGCTCTTCTCACCTTGCTTAGTGATGTTTTCATAGTCAGCAGGAGTAAGGTAAAGGTAGTTGAAACCAGCAGTAGGGTTAGAAGGTTCCTTCCAAGCAGCCTTGAATTGACTGATCAATTCATCAGCAAGACCAATACGGGCACCAGAGTTGGCAGACAAGTAAACACGAGGGATACCCAATTGACGAGCTAATTCAGAAGCATGGTAGAAGACCATATCTTCAGAAACACCGAAAGAACCAATCTTGAAAGTAATATCATTGGCAATAGCAATGATCTTACGACCACTGGGGTACTCAGGAGTGTGGAGAGTCATAATCCAGGCAACCATACCAACGTTGTTGGTACCAGGAGCACGATCAACTTCTTGAAGGTTGTTATCATCATCAATGACCAATTCCTTGGCTTCAACGAGCTGGCTAGGTTGCTTCAAACCAGGTTGACGCTTGCAAGCAATGCTCCATTGGTTTTGGAGGGATTGACGGAAAAGCTCAGGGAAGTCATAAACGTAGGTGGTACCCATCAAGTGAGCCTTATAACGGCGAGGCTGGAGCCATTCCTTGGTAGGATAAGGAATAGACAAGGGTTGCATATGCATGGCACCAGGGATCTTGTTGCTAGACTTAAGAACCCAACCGCTCTTGTCAGTCTTAACTTCTTGGTAAACTTCAACCTTAAGGATGAAACCAGAGACGTTATCAACAGTGAAACGCATAGGAATGATAGGAGCATCAGGGCGCTTGGATTGAACATTGAAACGGATTTCGGCACCAGTAACACGGAGCTTCCAAAGACGCTTACCATGACGGTCAACAAAGTCCTTGAGAGCAGTTTCAACTTCATCGGCTTCAATAGCAAATGTAGGAATAAAGTTGATGAACAAGTGGTTACAATCAGAGTTCTTGTATTCATGGCTGACAATTTCCAAAGTATCCAAGATATCTGTCAAAAGACGATCACTTTCAGAAATAAGATAATCAGCAGTGCGCATAGAACTCTTCACACGACCAGGGCGGACCAAAGCACGAATGAAGAAACGGCAATCAGAGGGGTTCTCCTTAGCAACAGCATAGTAGACGTGCATCTGTCTGTTCTCAATGAAGCAAGGCTTAATATCAAAGTTGGACAAACGAGCCAATTCAAGTTGATAAGCCAAAGCAGGTTCAATATGACGGATGGTTTCATCTTCTTGGTAGTTGTTTTGTTCACGGAAAGTATAGTAATCAGGCCATTGGTTATCACGGCAAACAACAACAGTGATACGACGGAGATGAGCCTTACGGAAAGCTTCAGCATTAGCGGCGATGATGGCAGAGATCTTGGATCTAGCAGCAGAATCATCTTCATCAGCATTATCATGACGAATAGCAATGTTCAAAATGTTCTCCATACGATCTTCCTTGGGAGGAGCGTTACGTTGAAGCATGGGAGGAAGAGGCTCTTCTTCGAAAGCAGTCAAAATGCGAGCCATCTCAATCTCAAGATCACCAAGAGAGTTTAAGGCAGTCATAGCACCAGTACGAATAGGTTCTTCTTCGGTCTTGTTCAACAAGAAGGTAAGATCAGAGTAGGAAGCAATACGCTTGTTGGAGTCAATGCTGTTGGCAGTTGTGTTAAGCAAGAACTTCCATGCAACGATATATGGCTTGTACTCAAGGTTATAAGCAACATCCAAAATCTTGTAAGCATGGTAAGAGCGACGACAATAGACTTCAATAGCAGCCAAAGAAATATAAGGATCCTCGTGATAGAAGAAATGAGGAAGGACATCAAAAACGTTGAACTTGGTGTCAATCAAATCCTTGAAGGTATCGTAGCTAGGAGTACGGTATTCGGTTCCACCGCCATAGACGCTCTCAGTAACTGAGCTCTTCAAGATCTGGTACATCTGGGCTTGGCGTTCTTCAAATGAAGGCAATTGGCAAAGAATCAAAAGTTCACGAGCCTTGAGAGTAACCTTTTGAGTGTTACGGCTATCGATTTCAGAGAGACGCTTGAGAATAGGAGTGAAGAATTTATCAAGGTTGTTACCATTAGCAGTGGGGCTAACAATATCCAACAACATAAGGACGATGTTGTTCTTGACATTAACCTTGGCATGAGACAAGATGATGCTCAAAACCTTATCCAAATCATCCTTGTTTTGGTCTCTGAGAGCCAGAATGACTTCTTCCTCACGTTGCTGACCGCTGAACAAAATTTCGACATCATAGTACAATTCCATCATTTGGACATAAACAGAGTATTCATGTTCCTTAAGACCATTTCTGAAACGTTCAAAGATGCTGGCCAAAGGAGCAACAGAGTTCTTGTAGGCAGTAGCTTCTGATTGGAGGGTGATGTTGTTACGACCATACTCTTCAATAATCTTTTCAAACTCAACAGCAGGGAAAGGAAGCTTGTCATTGCGGTACTTATCAAAAGTTCCATGAAGAGAGCTCTCCAAACGCTGAGGAATACGACCAGAAAGGACAGAGAGAACACCACTCATTTCAGAGTAAGGCAATTCGGGGTTATTCAAAACTTCGGTCAATTCCTTGACAACAGTTTGAGCGAGTGCCTGGTTATCATAACCTTGGAGAATATGAGTGAGGGTCAACTTGGCAGCATTGAAACGCTGGATTGGCTTATCACCAACGATATGAGGAGCACCAAAGGCAGGGACTTGACCACTGAATGGAAGAGCATGCTTAACACGGCTAGGATCATCCAAAGACAAGATACCAATAATATCACCAGCTTCCAAAGTGGCACCGGCCTGCTTAATGAATTGAACGTGACCATCTTCAGTGGCAATCAAAGGCATGTACATTTTCATGACCTATTAAAATAATAGTTTAGTTTACACGTTTTTGTTTTGCTTCTCTTTCTACATACCTCAATTTCAGCATAGGCATCACCAGATTTAACATGGTCACCATTCTCCAACAACAAGTTAACAAGCTTACCAGGGGAAGGACTTCTGAGTTGGGTAGGGTCATTTTCTTTTTCAAGTAAACAGGTCTTTCCGTCAATCATCAAACGGGTAGCCTGAACTTCATCACGAGAGTAAGTGGTATGAGATTTACCATCAATAGAAATCAAAAGACCACCATCAGATAAATCACGAACACCAACTTGAGTCTTGGTACCGTTCAAATACAAAGTATAGATGCTTGGGGCTGAACGAGTGACAGTGAAGTTGTAGCGGATATCTTCATAGATAAACTCAACAGAGAAGACAGTCTTGAGAGTACCCTTGCTAGGAATCTGACCCTTTTCAAGGGATTGCTTATATTGTTGGAAACAAATTTCAGAAGCCATATGAGCCTTGGTAGCAGCACCACAGAAAACGGCCAACATGGTTTCAGGACGTTCAGCAGTCAACTTCTTAGAGATCAACATATCCAACCAACCAGTGTTAATGGTGTTCTCCTCGAAATCAGGGGTTTCTAATAAACGAACGATATATTCGACGGTGGTTCTGAAGACAGCACGGATAGACAATTCCTTGAGGGCAATAACCATGTTCTTACGAGCTTGCTGACGGTTTTCGCCATAAGCGAAAATGTGACCGAATTGAGAATCAGCATATTCGTGAAGACTACCGGCAGAAACAACTGAGAAATAACCCCACACGTTAGTGCTTGATCTGAAGTTAAGTTCTTGCATGGCACCAGATGAAGGCTTGAAACCAGCATCGGGATTTTCAGCAGTGATACGACAAGCAATAACATGACCCTTGGGAACGGGACGACGAGTGCTGGTAAGAGCATCGGGCTGTTCAAAACCAAAGTCAATCTCGGAACCACTGTTGGGCTGTACACCATAGAGGACACGGATATCACGGATACGATGAAGAGGGATACCCATAGCAATCTGAAGCTGAGAGGCAGGCAAGTTAACACCAGAGACCATTTCAGTGGTAGGATGTTCAACTTGAAGTCTAGGGTTCAATTCCAAGAAATAGAACTTGTCGTCATGATGACTATAAAGGTATTCGACGGTACCAGCAGATACATAACCGACCAATTTACCAAGTCTTACTGCAGCCTTTTCCATTTGCTCGAAAATATCAGGCTTAGCAATAGTAACAGGGGCTTCTTCGATAATCTTTTGGTGGCGACGCTGAACTGAACAATCTCTGCCGAACAAACTGATGGCGTTACCATACTGATCAGCCAAAAGCTGAACTTCCAAATGGCGAGCATTACCAGCGAGCTTCATGATGAAGATGGGGGAACCAGGGATTTCACCTTGGACTTGAGCGAATAACTGAGCAAAGTTGGTGTTGTCCTTAACCATACGAATACCCTTGCCACCACCACCTTCAGAAGCCTTAATCATAACAGGGAAGCCGATCTTCTCGGCAGCGGCTAAACCTTCTTCAGCAGTCTTGATACAAGCCTTGCTGTAAACATCGTCAGGAACGACAACGTGACCTGAGGCATCTGTTTCAGTTTCAGCAATACCGTCACCACTCCAACCCATAGTGGGGACGTCTGCACTTTGAGCAACAATTGTGGAAGAAATTTTGTCACCCAATGAACGCATAGCGGAGGCGGGAGGACCAATGAATACACAACGGTTCTTAGACTTTGCGAGCATCTCAGGCAAACGAGGGTTTTCTGAGGCGTGACCCCTTTTTTCATGGAAAAAAAAAAGAATAAGAATAATGTACAAATAATAACAAGTAAAAAAGACCAAAAAATACATCCATTGTATTTACATGAAATAAAATAAAAATAAATAAACTTACCAACCAGCCCAAACAGCATGTACACCAGTTCTCTCAGCAACATCCACAATCAACTCAACGTTGGCGTAGTTGTTATTGTTTGATCCACCAGGAACTTCAACAAAGTTATCGGCAGTACGAATATATTCAGCGTTACCTTCCAAATCCTCAGGTGTTGCCATGACGGTGAACTCGATGGCTCTTTCGTTACCAAAGGTTTCGTAAGCCCATTTACGAACGGAACGAATTTCTTTCATGGCGGCCATACCGTTGTTGGCAATCAAAACTTTGGAAATAACTGTATGTCCCTCATGTGCTTGGACAAAGTCCTTGACAGGACCGGGGGCTGCTGTTTCGATAGAATTACCACCTAAAACAAGTAATTTAGTGATTTATACTTTTACTGTTTGGTATTTTAATTTTACCTAAGAAATGGCTGGGAAGGTTCTTTGACTCGACCATAATTATCCCCCTTATTTTTTTGTTGTTGATAAAAAAAAGAAAAAAGAAACAAAGTAAAAATCGATCAAATTGATTTTTTTTTGTATTTGAACTTCCCCCACTCGCTACCCAAATGGCAGCTGAGATTGAACCTCATCCAATCCAACCAGGATAAAGTCTTAACCCCAACAAGCGGGTACTGGTCAAGATTAGGTATTTGATTTTGGGGGAAGCATTGTTTTTGGGGTACCCCGCTAAACTTTTCTTTTTCATTTTTGTACTCTATCTATGAAGATAACGCCTTCTTTGTACTTTTTCTTTTTTTTAATATATTTTTATTTTATATAGATATTTTTCCATTTTATTCTATTTCTTTTTTATGCAAACCCAAAAAAAAAAATTAAAAGTGAACACAAACACAAATAAACTATTTTTGGTACTGTAAATTCATATATTTTTATTTTTTTGATTTAATTATTATGTACACATTACGAGCATAAATATATTATATGTATATATGTTGCTTATCATATATATATATACATCTAAATAAATATATAATATAAAAAACGAAAGAAAGAAATAATAATTTGCTGTGGTTTTTGGTGGGTAATTGGGTGGGGGTGTTTTCTTAGTTAGAGTATAAACGGGCACGGGCAAAAGGAAATAGTGAAAAGAGAAAAAAATATATATAACGTATTAATAGTTTGGCATGTAGTTTGAATGACCCCAAGTAGAAGTATTAGGTGGTGGTATAGGATAATTATAGCTGTTGTAATTCATATTTTTTTCTATCATCTCTCCTTCTTGCTGAGCAACAGCATTTCGCTTATTTTCTCTTTTCTGTTTTCGCCACATTTTACGTAATTCTTTGAATTCTGATGGCTGTCTTTTAGGACCCTAAAATCATCGTACAAAAAAAAATAACATGAATAAAAAAATTTGCATTATTGTTTTAACCAAAAAAATATATGAATTAAAATATATTACTTACGTGTTTTTGCATAGAGACGTGAGCATTTAAGTGATTCAAGGTACCATATGCCTTGGAGCATTCCTGGTAATTGCATTGGTAAAGACGTTCTACTTCATGGTATTTACGTCTAGGTCTTTTCTTCTGGTTCAATCCCGGTAATGGCACGAACGAAAATACTTTCTGACTGTTCGAACTATGCATTCCATGAGGGTCCATCATCATTGGATCCATCATACTATGGTGCGAAGTCAAGTGATATTGAGGTGGTTGTGCGCGGTGATAATTATTAAGTGAAGGTGGCGGAGCTTGAAACATTGGCAAGTTGGAAGAAGGCACAGTGGGTGGATGTGTAGGGTAACCTGCTGGCGGTGCCCCCTCTGGTGGCTGCTGCTGTACTAAGTAGTAGCTGTTGGGCACTTCTTGTGATGCCACGTAATTACGTCGTGGCATTTCAGAGGAAGGTACAGTAGGTGGATATACAGGTCTACTACTATCGATACTTTTTCTATAAGGCATTTCGCTAGATGGATAAGGATAGCCAGCGGGGGGAACCTGGCGTTGCTGCTGTTGTGGCGGAAGATGCTGCTGCTGATGGCTTCGTTCACTTACTGGGCTATGATAATAATCTGAATGAGGTTGCATAGTCTGTTGAGTATCCACTTTTGGCGTAACAACATGGCTAACGGGTTGCATGGGTGAGTTGCTACTTTCTATGGTAGCTGAAGGTGGTGGTAAAAGTCGAGAAAGTGGAGGTAATGAAGATGAAGATAAACCTGCCGCTGCTGCCGCTGCTGCTGCTGCTGCCGAGTGAGAAGGCGACATATAGATTTGCTGATTATTAGCTGAATTTACTTGTTGATAATAATTTGAAGATCTTGGATCGTAATAAGCCATATTTGATGTAATATTAGAAGGAGAGTGACTTGGGATCATATAAATATAAGAAGAGGGGAGAAAGCTACTATGGTCATTAGGGGTGGTGCATTTTATGTTATATTGTGGAGTGTAAAAAATTAAAGCGAAAAAAAAAGTGGAGGATTTAGCCGTAAAAGGTTTGATCTTTTTTAACATGACATTACACTTAATAAAACGGACGATCCAATAAAGGTGAACTCTGTTTGTAGATCTTTCACCAGTGCTTTTTTAGACTCGTGTAACATGAATTTTAACATTTTTTAGGATGGAATTGTAAATCACGTTTTCTTTTTCTGTGTTTCCTCATTTTTTCATTTCACGCCTCCAATAATGTACGTTTTTAATTTTGGAAATTGCGGTTTTTACCTTTTCAATGAGATAGAAAAAAAAAAACAAATAAAGGATACACATGATTTCATTTCCTTCTTTTTTCTTCTTTGTTTTAATATAAAGGAATTAAAGTTACAAAAGCCTTTTTTTGGTTTACAGAAAAGGACAAAACAGTAGCAATTCTTTTCTTTTATTGTCAGTAAATTGAAAGAAATGATCAAGTAAACAAATAAACCTTTTTTTTTTATTTAAGTTGACGTATTTGCCACAACGGGGTGGGTTAACTTGTAAAGAAATAGTAGATTTTTAAACAGATAACACAAATATACTCAACGGGAAATATAAATACAAAAGCAGAACCCAACTTTACGACTAATGACGAAAGGTGGATTCATTTTGTATTTTGAACTTCAGGGGCATTTTTTTTAAAAAATGACATTGAAATGCCTTTCTTTTTTTAATATTACACAAGGTAGATTGAATTCTTATACCCGAACAAAGAAAGAATGCATATCATGATTTAATTTATTGGATGTGTTACTCCATGTTGTAATATCACTACATACGAATTTATTTGGTAAAAACTTTTTCTATTAACATATTTTAATAATAATAACAATAAGGATCATCAAAATAATCAACTTAAAACTAATAAGCAATTCTTGTGCGATTTCTATTCCAATAGACTTTATTAATCAAAGAAGTAACCAAAGATCATCATTAGATAATTAGTTTTTTACTTTTTGAAGAATATCTCTATATCTTAATTTCATTTCCAAATACAAACAATAATAATAACACGCACTTTAAACCGATGTTTAATTGTATATTTTTTAGATATACAAAATACCATTATTTCTATCTATTTATACTTCTACGTAGAGGCCAATTTGCTTAATACTAATAACAACAATAAGAACTATAACTCACTATTATCATATTTCAAACACGTTTAATTTAATAAAAAGTGCTTTAGCAATATTAGAAAAGAATTAAGTCTTTGGATCCTGATTGGATGTATAGTTTATTAAGTGATATGATGCAAATCTTCTGATACTTATACATATTTCAATCAAGCAACTCGTGTTTCTGATTATCGTGTGAAACGAGTCACTATATAATACCAACTATCTTATGACTTAGTAAGGTTTAGTCACGTAGTAACCATGTTGATGTTTTCTGTTGTTTGTTATTCCTTTTGATGGAGTGTGAGGAATTGATGTAGTTTCGGGAAAAAAGGAAAACAAAAAATATGTGATGAAGGTGATACATGTCCATTTTTCTTATTCTGCCATTTGGCAATACTCATTGGTTTGCCGAATCATGACTAAACAGTGTGTAAAATCAAATGCAGCTATATCTATTTCATCTTTGCCTATTGTATTGGCCCATTCACCTGAACATATGTATAGGAATAGAGTCAACAGAAAAGGTTTAATTGTTGGCTATTTCTAAAAAGATAAACACCAAGAATCTGATAGAGTTTAAGGCCGATCGGTTTGAACAACTAATGATAAATTAACTATTACCATTCTTACTGTTTATTTTAAGGGCTTCTATGATTGGCATTCTCTTATAAACATGTACTAACCTTAACAAGAAAAACATGTATACTTTTTTGCAGCCAAGTAGCAAAATACTAGTCATTTCAAAAGCTATTTAGCAACCACAGCTAATCGCTGTTACTGATATTATATGGATATATACATGCATACGTAAAGTTAGGAGAGGTAGAAGTATGATTCATTCGGGATATGATAATACTAACATTTTTATATCCAAGCATTGACTAATCTCAGCGTTTTGTTTTCGGGATCAGACTATTTTCCAACAACCCCATTAATTGAAGTTTAACCTTGTTTTAATAAAAAAATTAACTCTGTTATACCAGGATTAAAAACATAAACGCATATATTATCCATTAAAATAAACCCTAATGTTTAAATTAAATGATGTAGGTGAATGACAAAATAATTCCAACTTGAGTTCTCTGTTGAAGAGATTCACAAAAAGAGTGCTCCCTTTTCATAAAATGCTGGTTTACATAATTTTGTAACACACATCCAACGTTTCTTTCCTATTTAAAGATTAGGATTTTTAATTATCAGTCCCCTGTTGGAAAAAAGGCAGAGATCTCACCAAAAATCGATGTGGATGATTATAATAATCCTTGGCTTTGCTTGTAGATCCATCTTTAAAACTCAATTAGGATTAGCTAATCAATAGGTACCTTACTTTATTTGGAGAGTGGTAATGAAAATATACACCTTCCTCTTTTTTTATATATTCAACAGAAAAAAAAAGTAAGCTAAAAAGAAAGAAGCTTTTCATTTTAACTGATGCAAACATCATTATATCTTGATATCAGATGGATTAGTTTAATTACACAAGTAGTTTGTTATTCTACTTCTCTAAACTGTTG
The DNA here is from genome assembly GCA_024140375.1 of Backusella westeae. Lineage (NCBI taxonomy): Eukaryota > Fungi > Mucoromycota > Mucoromycetes > Mucorales > Backusellaceae > Backusella > Backusella westeae. The sequence goes on along the minus strand of VCJG01003630.1, from coordinate 38,751 downwards.
ATGAATGACGTTGCATCTATGTAACATTGTTCTTGCTTCACTTAATAATGACTCAGATTCCTTTTGAGTATATTTGTTGTGTGCCAAACAGTAAAAGAAGAAAGGAGTTTCAATCATGAAGATAATATCGGTTCATCATTCACCCTTTTGACAATTATTAAAATGTGACATGTAAAAGTCAATTTTTGGTTCCTTTTCTTTTATAATAGCTTGATTTAACTTTTTTTTATTACTTTCATTTTCTTTTGAATGTATTTATGTATGAAATCTATTATATGACGTAATGAAACAAGAATAAAAAATGTGCAGAGTAAAAAGAAGATGTATACATGTGGGGCTGTTTGTTCAAACTTGGCTTGTGCCACAAGGCAGCCCGATTAAATAAATAAAGTAGAAGAAACAAATAAAAGAGGGGAAATGATGAATGAGTTGAATTAGAATATTAACAACAAAACGCTAATCTGGGGTAGTTGGTGGGGTATTCAGCTGTTGTTCGGGTCTTCCAAGTACCGTTGGTGGAGGAATGGGATCATCTTTACTTAATGGGGGTGAAACAGGCAAATGTGCAACAACAAAACAATTAGTCCCATTTGGCGAATCACGGGTATCGTCTAAAGAAGGCAGAGAAGCCAAACTCTGCGCAACCAGCTCATCATTTACATTCAATAGTGTTTGAAGATAATCAGGGGAAGGGTCAGTTGTATTCACAGACTGCATTAAATGACTTAAGTTGGGAACTTGGGAAGAACCATTATTATTGCCCTTACTATTTTTAATGAGTTTATTGTTTGTCATGGGTGCCTGATAAAATGAATCTTTCAGCCAACCGATGCCTGCCCCACTAAAAATAATCCCAAGGTGTGTAAGTAACAAGCACTAATATTTTTTAGTTTAAAAAAATAGAAAAATAGAAAACAATATATATATATAAAGTAAAAATAGACTTGCTATATACTTTTTGTCTTTTTCTGTACCTTTCTTCCCATTCCTCCCCCATTCGTTGCATTACGAGTTCAAGACTTTCTCTTTGTCGCTCTAAAGCCTCCAAACTTTCGTCATATCTCGAAAGTGTGTCGTCCATAGATTTTTTTGTTATTGTAAAAATGGGGTGTGGTTTGGTTTGGTTTGAAAATAATGGTAAAAACTGGAAGAAAAGCAAATAAGAAGAGAGATAAAGGATTAAAGGTGATAGTTACAATAAAATGAAAAGAAGAGGTGCACGCTGATGGAGAAAAGCTTTTTTTTATTTTATTTTGGAAATATCCAAATTGTTCTATCTGGAAGCCTTTTTATATATTTCATTACCACGCCATTCTTAATGTTGACTTTCTGCTATCTTGCTTTTACTTTTAATAAAACACTTTAGAAAATTCTATCCATCATTTTTTTTCATAGAATTGGTATTTTTTAAAAACTAAACGGTCCAAAAGACGTTTATCATGGAAAAAAATGAAAGAAAGGAAACGCATCCAGTTCTCTGGTTTACTCTTCCTTATTTGTGTTGTATTGTGAGAGGGTAGTGGATCCAATCATCATCTTGCGGCGTTTTTATTTTTATCCAACAGCCATGTCGATCGATCACAAACCACAGAACAATAACATTTGTGGATTGTAGCTGTATAGTCGATAACAATCTTATAAAGAGGATAGGCTTATTAACTATATTGATCGATTATTCAATTGAATACATGGATACAATAAAAATTATTTTATTTAATTAGTTAGCTTGGCATGAAAATGGTGTCGTCTGAATGAAACAGCTAAATAAATACTTTATGTCAATATCACATCAGTGCTAATTACTACCAATGACATTCCGAGAATCTTGGTTCGTATACACTGAAATTTAAATAAATATATAAATATAGATACAAGAATAAAATATACGCTGCGAGACTTATATATATATATACGTATACTCCATTTCCATTGTTAAAAATAGAATAGACATAATGTTACATTATGCAATAATAATAAATACTAGAATTGAGTGACGATCACAAGTCAAAGTTTTCCCACATGGCTGTACTATTTAAGTTTCCTATCTCATTGGAGTACCTGTATAACAGTTGTTTCAGATGATTGACAAATAGCTTTTTAACATACCTTATTGCTTTATTTTTTTTACTTTAGTTCTAGATTTACAAAGTGAAAAGACCAGGGTGATAATAACCGAAGAGCAAAACCTTAACGGATACAGTGCCTAAATGAAAGTTTAAACCATGATTTTATTGTTGATGGTTCGACAATAATCACCATTAGTATTGGTATATTAGGTTTGACTCCAAACTTGTATTTTTTTCTTTGCCAAAGTGTCAAACACATTTTGATTTTATTATTAAAAATAAAAACAGAATAGTCAATAAAGAAAATAATAGGCTGATCTACTCCTAATACCATTTAATCAATATTGAAAATCCATACATTTGTGTGTGAATCAAGCTTTAAGCTCCAAGCCAACATTTTGAAACTTTGCTCATTAGGTATTCTTCAACACTAATTGGTCATAATAGAGTTCAAACTTGAGAGAAACATAAAAATGTTTTTTGTTTTTTGTTTTTGCGTTTGGAATAACGCCTTAAAGTAAACAAGACAAACTTTATCTTACGAACAAAAATAATAATAACAAAGAAAACGGATATAATTATGGTAAGGAAAAAGTAGTTGACGGATAAGTATAAAATACAGATAAACCATGGAACCGCTCATGGTTAAATCGTATGCTTTGAACGAAAAACCTTAATCTATATAAGAGAACATCATTGACCGCTTACAAGAAAAAAAATACTCACACTACGATCGTAGGTTTTTATCTATTTACCATTTGAAAAAAGAATGCGTAGATTTGTTTTATTTATCTTTTTCTTTGTTTATTTGTTACTTTGATTCCAATATTAAAAAAAGACAAAAAGGCGTAAAATGAGATGACAAGATTCCCCTAAACACACGTTTCATGATATGGAATCTCCGATCGTTGTACATAAAGTTTACACCAAACAAGTTTTTTCTTTTTGTCAATAGCCTCGAAATCAACATTTGTGGCCATTCATAACTTCTGTTTTAAATGATATTCTAGTGTTATTGGTTTTTTCTTTTTTTCTTTTTGATAAAAACCAGACCAAGAAAAGAAAGGGATGGTGTTATTAAATACAAAGATTCAGTAGTCGATGTAAAGAAAAAAAAATGGCAACAATCGTATTGTTTTACAAGGTAACCCGACTTTTGTTTGCATATGCTTTCAACACGAAAGCTAAAACCGCAAAACACCCTTTTTCCAAAAAAGAAAACACAAACACCACCACGGATGTAAACATTTGTTTTCAACCATAATAAATAGAAACCAGTGTAGCCTTTTTCTTCTGAAGTTGCGAAGAGGAAAAACAAATTAATTAGAGAAAATAAATTAAACCCCAGAATGGGGTTGGTTATTAAAAGAGCTGATTGTAAACAAGATTGAAAACTCAAAAAAAAAAGAACAAGCAGATTACATGCTCGAAAATATAATGAGAATTTTATTATAAAAATGATTTGTAATAAACGTAAAGAAAAAAAAAGAAATTATATGTATAGAAGGATTTACTCCTGCTCGCTAGTAGCAAGCAAAGTCTTTAAAAAATCGCATCTTCGTTCCAGCATGCCCAAAAAGCCATGCATTTGATCACGGTTCATTTGTAATAAGAGCGATACAAAACGGGTATCTTCTTCTTCCAATTGATCAGGCTGGGAAATGTCTTCTTGAGTCCAGTCACGACGACGTCTTTGAATGGTTGTCTTTCTCATCTCAGCAGGACGATCACGATGATGAAGCTTGGCATAAAGACCACAAGCATTACATACAGGTTCGCCACGATCATTCTTGCGCCAGAGAGGAGTTTGAGTTTGATGACAGTTGGCACACTCTTGACCCGAGACTGCAGATGCGCTAGTCTCTTCGCTTGGGGTTGGAGGAACAGGTTGAAGGGGTACAAGAGGTGGACTGGCAGGCTTGGGAATATTCATCACACGTTCATTAGCATAAGGGTGAGCACGGATAGTATGTGTCTTGTTGCGAACATGAAGAGGGCGGTGAGAATTATATTGCTTATAGTAAAGTCCACAAGCGTTACAGAGGGAATGGAGACGATCGGGAGTACGACGCCAAAGAGGGGTCTTAGTCACCTTACAGTTAAAGCATTCCAACTTGCGAGATGGGCGAAGGGACTTTTGTGTAGTAATTTTGATAGACATAGTGGACTGGCCAACTAAATGATTCTTCTTGGGACGAGGACTGGTAGCAGGCTTGGGAGTTTCTTCCTTTGGTGCAGGAAGTGTTTGGAAAGAAGGTGATGAGTCTTCATTTATAATAAGCTCTTGCTCCTGTTGAGACTTGAGATCTTCAGCTTTGATGAAAGATTCTAATGCATCGAATTGATATACCATATCCATATCCACAGCTGGCATAGGAGTTGGTGAGGTTAAAAGGTCGTCCAAGAAGGCATCATTAAGAAGAGCAGTAGGAGGACTGTCTGATGATGTTTCGGAGGCAGAAGATGAGTTGGGGGATGAAAGAGGTGATTGGCAAACCGAGTTTAATAGTTGATCAAGGGAAGGGTCCTTGAAGAGATCAGTGAAGAGAGCAGAGTCCTCTGCTTGTTGGAAAAGCAAAGGATCTTGTTGGTAGTTGATAAAAAGTTGTTGATCAATGGGGTTCATGGTTGTTATTGTTGTTTCGCTTTGGATTTGATTTGTAATTGTCTTGTTTCTGATAAAAGTAATATTCAATCTACGTCGTTACCTACGTGCTTTCCGTTATACATGTAAAAGTAGGCCATTTTAACTTGGATAATTTTTTGGTTTAACTTTTTTTTTAAATATTCAAAAGGAGGTAAAGTGGGAAATTAAAACTTAGTAGCGTACATCTTGACCAAAATGTACACTTAGGGGAAAAACTGGGAAATGGGTTTAGAAGGGTTTAAGAAAGAGGATAAGAGGTTGGTGTATAAAACTTGATAACGTGCAAAGAAAAACACTCAATAATGTAAAGTGTTTTTCAGTAAAAGTATGTTTTTTTATAAGCTAGACAAAAAAAAAGTGAAGAAAAGGAAAAGACAAAAAGTATCCTTTTTTTTTAAGTATTTATGTTTTTTTTTGTTATTTCAATGAGTCATTGAGTGCTAAAAAATTTTTTTAGAACCTTCGGAGCTATAAATAAGTGTAACACCAGAAAACCTTGTGATTAATATTTCATTTTTTTTTTACTTCCCATTCAGATGTCAAATAGCAATTGATTAAAAAAATGAAGACGGGGCCAATCGCAGAAAAGTACTGGCAAATCACCAAAAATATAGGTTTCTTTAAAGAACATTCACTTTGAAAATGGGGTGGTGGAGAGTTTTTTACGTAATTCCACTATTTATATATATTTGATTGGGTCTTCCTTATCAAGCCAATCATAATTAAATATACCCCCTGCCTACACTCATATTTTATTCCGAATGTAGTCCAGACAGCACTCAGCTGGAGAATTCTCTTAACTGTGTTACAATTTATTACAGTAGAATCGATATAAAAAAAGGCTAAGCAACCAAAACTTAAAGGTTTGCTAATTGACATATATATGAAGTACAAGAAAAGGAGGAGAAAGACAGAGTGTTTCTCTCCAATATATTTTTTCGTGGAGGGAAAAAAAGGGGAAGAAAAAAAATCCAAAATCTTTTATATAGTTTTTTTATTGACTGATGAAGATAATCTATATTTCTTGAAATAAGATAATCAAAAGAGATGGGATTGCCATATCAATATTAGGGCATTATTTGATTGGATAGATAACTGTAACCCCTCATTTTTGTGTTATGCATTCTCAAGATGATATCCCATATCAGTATTATTTCAAAGCCAGATATAAAGGTCCAACTTCTTGGTGGTGGACGTGTCTCCTTGATACTATTGATACATATATGCATATAAAAAACATACTATCTGGTTTTGGAACGACTAGTAGAATCTTATAATACATTTATATACTCAGATAATAGCTTCAAAATGTGTTAAACAAAGAGTTGAGCAAGCTATGAGAGGGGGTAACTGTTCAAGTCTCTTGTATTTGCAAGACTGAGCTAGACATTTTAGGGTTATCAAGCTTAATTAGACCAGAATAGCCTAATAGTTAATATTGACAAATACTGCAATAAGACAGTGTTGTAAATAAAGTGAATAGAATATCCTTTGAATATCGAACATTGCTTGACTAGTGGCATGTATTTATCTTTATTTATATGGAATTTATTATACCAGTGGAGTTCCCAACTCTTAAATAATGTTGTACTACAGGCTTTCATTTGGTAATAAGAAATAAACTGCATTCTTACATATACACATGTCTGTATAAGAAGGAGGGGGGATGAAACACTAATAAATCACTATGAACAAAGACGCGTATATGCATCTACTACGGAGAGCGGGAGATTTATCATAAATAAACTATATCTGATACTTGGTGCAATTGAATTACATCAGGTTTTGGATATAACAAGTTAAACCTTTTAATCTCTTGCTGTCAACTTAATGTTTACAACATCTGTAAAATCCTTTATTTTTGAAAAGCATTATTTAATAAGGCCACTTCCATTAATACCATAATATTTAGAAGATCAGTGAGCTTAATCATTTTAATGAAAGTGATGGTGCTTACGGCTTTCATATATTATCTATTACTAAAGCATTGATATTGCTTTCTATTTTGGTTCCAACTAAATTAGTAGAATCTCGATGTAAACTAAATAATATAAACGAATCCAAATAGATCCGTACTAAAGAGGATACCAAATCTTTAAAATTTTAATCATCAAAACATTTATAACCCATTTGTTAGAGATCATGATGATTTTTTTTAAACAATTTTATATTGAACTGGAGAATCAAATACACATTTCCATATTGGATTAATTAAAGAACATTCCCTTATTAAATTAAAATGTTTTCGAAACCAAAAGGTAGGAAAACTGTATCCAGACTGAATTTTGAATCAAAGGTATTTAATAGACTTTATTCAGAAATAAATATAGACAAAGATTTAATAAATTAGACAACAGCTACTTGATTTTCGGCCTTAACCTGAGCGTAAACACTGGCACTGATGTCAACGCCATTACAAGCACATGCCAACAAATAGCCAGAATTACTATCTTCTAATGCACAAGTTGCACTAACAAAATCCGAAAGATAAATATATTTAGCTTTGTATTTCAAATCTTAACGTTAATTTCCAACTTACTCTGCCTGTGATGCGGAACAGTCATCATTGCAGCGAGAAAGGAAAGTTTGACAGAAAGGATCTTGTACACGGGCCAAAGGATTACTAGCTGGCTTTTTATTACCACCTTTGCTATCTTCATCAACATCTTCTTCTTCTTCTTCTTCGTCTTCTTCATCGCCTTCCTCTTCATCTTTAAGCTCGTCAGCATCATTCTTATCCTGCTTTTCATCGTTTTCGTCAGAATCATCTTCACCAGCTTCTTCTTCTTCCTCGTCACCCTCTTCTTTCTCTTCCTTAGCCAATACTAAATTGAATTTTAGATTTCTCGTAGAGGCATCAAAAGCTCCTAGTGCATTCATCATACCCTCGCTCAAGGCATCTTTTTCTAATTTGGACATGTCATTCACCACAGGAGCGGCAGCATCATTGATTTCTGCAGTTTCCTTTATCATTGCTTCGTATCTTTGATACGAGGAGTCGATAAACTGGTCCAAGTCGTTTTCATTAAGATTATTGATGTATCCAACTGCATTTTGGTTCACAAAATCTGACATGTCTGCACCATCACAGAGACAGCTAGTAGCTTCCATGGCACATTTAGGAATTGCAAGTTCACCACCTCTATTCAAAACACTATGATAATATAAAATGAGAAAAAAAATTATAAAAGAGGAATAAAAGAAGCAGTAAGGATTACCAGAGAGATTCACAAGCTTCTGCGTACATAGCACATTCTAATGAAGGCTATTTTTTTTAAAAAA
>VCJG01003604.1:3007-13804 GCA_024140375.1 Backusella westeae | reverse complement strand
TTTTTTTTTTTTTTTTTTTTTTGCTTTTTTGCTTTTTTCCTTTCAAAATTATATTAATACCTTTTTTTATCTCTTCTAATATAAAGCTGGCACAGCTTGTATAATATATACACTACACTTCACGGCCTGGAAGTCGAAACGTCAAGTCGCGTCATACTCATACATCTCGCTTAGCTGATCAAATATTCTTTATTTTTTTACAATCGCTCTTGCATTAGCAACTTGTTTTCTTGATGCAAAGAAGACGCTCGTTTGATGGACCATCTCTTGATGCAAGTCATCATGCTGGTAAATTAAAGACAGCACCCACACCACACTCGTCGATATCTGCAAGAATCACAAGCCCAGTGCCTTCATCAGTACGTCCAACCGCTCCAGCTAGTCAGCCCCCCGCACGAGGTACACTACCTAAAATAAACACCGCTCCCGTTCCTTATCCTAGAGGTGGGAGACAGATCGGAGCTGAACCCTTGTTACTTCGCAGAAGTGCATCGATTGAGCGCAACAACCACAAAACAGAAGGTAATTCATCGTATATTCAAAGCAGAGTGTGTGTAAATACATGCTTAATGTTTGTATTTATACCGCTTTGTATGGTTTCATGAGGAATGGGCCACAAACATTTCGTTTTGTTGGGTTTGGCTGCCCTGGGCGGAGTTGACTGATGTTGAATAATTGCAATTTATATATTTATTTTATTATTTTATTTTAGATCACCCACCAAAAGACAAAAAACGGCATCATTTCTTTCGACTAGGAAAGAAGAAAAGTAACCCAATCAATGAATGAATGAATCAACCAAACAGTCAATTAAATGCTTTTTATTTAGATCCAAATGGCAAAATAGAGTCTGCATCTGTATCGAGTCATTCTATACCAGCGCCTCGAAAAAGATCCAACGAGCTCGATTCTCGCATCTTTTTAGACGCCTCTGCATCTGATATTCAAAGATATTATCAGCAAAGAGAAGAGAGAAAGAAATCAGCGGGGTCAGCAGCAAGCAGTGGTAAACGGGCCAAAGAGACAAGCAAGGTAAATACATATATAGAAACTAGTAATTTCATGTGCATAAATTAATTCCATTGCTTGTAGGAATCGCAGATAAGATGCAAGTATTATTATTATTATACGTGGATTATAAATATTATTCGTTTTAACATTATTACTATGATGTAGTGGATCAGAATTTTGAGCGGATGGATGGAATTCTTGTACCTGATTATCACAAGTCACCTGCCCCTTCCTCTAATATCTCGTATATGGCTGATAGTGTAAGCGTCGTTGATTGGCTGTCAATTTATTATCATTCATCTTATTGGTTGCTATGCATTTTGTAGGGTTACGATGCAGAATCATGGGCTGCACCGGATAGTTGGGCTGTTCAGCCTGCATATGGAAACAGCGAATATTCAGCAGCAAATTCAGTCATGGAAGATGACAATACCGAGTTTGAGGAATATCATATTGATGTACCTGACAAGTGGGATGGTCCAAAAAAGAATGTATGTTTTAATACCAACTGCCATCAATTTAGAGTTGACTAACTTGACTATAGGCAAACATAAAAATTTATCGCGTAGATCAAACGTACAATACATTGCATGTCCCTGTCAATTCCACTACACTCGATATATTAAAGAAAATGGCTGCAAAATTCTTCTTATCAGATGTAACAAAGTTCAACTTAATAATGCGTAGACATAATGTTGGTAAGTCGGTGACCTTGTTTAGAAGAAGAGAAACGAGTTGGTCGTCATACTAAAAAATATTTATATATAAAAGAACGTGTATTGGGATTTAGTGAAAAACCGTTGCATATCCAAAAATTATTACAAGAGCAAATGGGTTATACAGAACAGGACAAGATTGATGATGTCAGTTATCTTGTCCGTTTCCAAATGACACCAAACATAGCAGCACCGATACCAGAGGAAAAAGAGTTTGGCCAGCATGTTGACCTTCAGTCCCGATCACTTTCCACCATTCCCATTTATCTTTACAAGCATGCTTCTCGGATCGTTTCACTCGACATATCAAAGAATTTAATGATTGAAATCCCCGTTGATTTTATTCAAATGTGCGGTAATTTAAAGCAGCTTTGGCTTGCTAATAATGAATACGCCCAACTACCTACGTCAACGCGCTACATTGAGTCATTGGAGCATTTAAACATATCCGGCAACCGCTTGACTGATCTAGAGACCGCTAAACTGGAAAGCCTTCAACGCCTGTGTACTTTACGTGCAGTAAACAATTGCCTCGAAACATTACCCAACTCTTTTGCCTCATTCCAGCATCTCACTACATTGTTCATATCCAACAATTCATTTACTAAATTCCCTCTCGTCATTTGCGAAATCACCAGCCTTGCCTATCTTGATATCAGCTTCAACAAAATACAGATATTCCCTGAGGAGATTGGTCAATTAACAAACTTGGTTGGTTTGTTTGCTATTGCTAATCGCATTGCTGGTGCCTTGCCCGATTCTTTCATGTATTTAACTAAACTTCAAGAACTCGATATTCGTCAAAACTTGATTACAGATTTGGATGTTATTTCCAACTTGCCTCGACTCGAGATATTATTGGTCGATTATAATTCAACAAGCATCATTAACTTTGAACTCAAGAGTTTAAAGCAACTCAAAATGTACAAGAATCATTTGACACAATTCAACTTGTCATCTCATACGCAAGGCGTCAATTCATTATGCGAGCTCAACTTGTCCAATTGTAAACTCTCAAGTCTACCCGAGGATCTCTTTACTCACATGGTTGGTTTGGAGCGTCTTGTTTTGGATACAAACACCCTTAATTCACTCCCTACTTCAATTGGTGTGCTTTTATCTTTGAATAGACTTTCTATCCAGTCGAATAATTTGGAATCATTACCAACTGAAATTGGAAAGCTGGCCGAGTTGAAAATACTGGATGCCCAGAAAAACAACCTAAAGTCACTACCTCGAGAAATATGGCTATGTGCTTCTCTTCAAACACTCAATTGCTCTTCTAATCTGTTGGTTTGCTTTCCTGAGCCATTCTCTGCTATTCACGGTGATAATGGGTCAGACACCAACCATCGCCACCTTCATCACCTGCATCATCATCAACAGCATAATCATCATCATAACCATCATCCATTGAAAGAGAATGAACGTGTCGTCTTACCATCCTTGAATGCTGGCCAAGGCATTATTAAACGGTTGGATTATGGTGAAACTGCGTCCCTGCTTTCAACTGATAGCACCAGCACAGATGCAACTCTAGTGAATAGTGTCAATGCCAACGCTGCATCCATGCCTACTAATCCACCTCCTAATTTTAATCCACCAAGCTTCTTTGCAAGTCCGCGCAATCATCCACCTCCATTGTCCTTATCTTTGCGCCAGCTCTTTTTGGGTGACAACCTGCTGACAGATGATGTATGGTCGCCTCTTTCCTTATTTTTAGAATTACGGACACTCAACCTTTCGTTTAACGATCTGTATGAGGTTCCTGCCAATGGTCTTTGTCATCAACATTTGTATGAACTCTATCTTTCAGGAAATCAGCTGACATCATTACCCGCAGATGATATCGAGAAACTGCAGTATCTTCGTGTATTGGCAGTAAATGGTAATAAACTTCAGACTTTACCGGCCGAAATTGGTAAATTAAGAAAGCTACTCGTCTTGGATGTGGGTAATAACGTCCTCAAGTACAATATTGCCAATTGGCCATACGATTGGAACTGGAACTGGAATTTGGGTTTGAAATACCTCAACCTTTCGGGCAACAAGCGATTGGAGATTCAAAAGACATGGCCGGATCCCAACAATCCAAAGGATAAGGATCTTTCCGATTTCAGTGCCCTTACTCGACTGCGCATGCTGGGTTTGATGGATATCACGATCCTTGGTGTTTCTATTCCCGAAGAGTTCCATGATCGGCGTGTACGCACCTCACCTTCCGAGGTCAATAGCATGTCTTATGGCGTCGCAGATTGGTTAGGTCCCAGCGACCATCTCTCCACCTGGGATCTCGTCATGCCTCGTTTCCGTGCCAAAGAAGATGAGTGCATCTTTGCTCTTTTTGATGGTTCAAAGCATCCAAAGTCTGGCTGTCGTCTGACAAAACAGCTGAACGATTTACTGACTGCTCAATTTACAAAGGAGCTGGCATCCATCAAGAGTGATGACACCATTGTTTCGGCCATTCGCCGTGTGTTTTTAGGTCTGGAGCAAAGTCTTGGAGCAAGTCAGGTCATTGATAAGGATGCAGGTGCATCGGGCGTAGTCTGTTATATTTCAGGTACCAAGCTTTATGTTGCTAATGTGGGTGATGCTTTGGCAGTGATATCACGCAACAACGGTCAAGCTTATGAAATTACTCAAAAGCATATTCCCCTCAATCCAAGTGAAGTGTCTCGTATTCGTGCTGCTGGCGGTCATGTTTCCAACTCTGGTTTATTAAATAACGAACTAAACGTATCGCGTAGTTTTGGTCACTTTCATTTGCTACCCGTTGTCAATTGTAATCCTTTTGTGTCTACTATTGATCTTGCTGAAAATGATGAATTTGTTATTATGGCGTCTCGTGGGCTCTGGGATCGCATGAACTATCAAACAGCCGTTGATATTGCTCGTACAGAAAAGGATGACTTGATGGCTGCAGCTCAGAAATTAAGGGATTTTGCAATTACTTATGGCGCCACTGATAATTTGATGGTGATGGTGATTGGCGTTGGCGATTTGTTTGATAAACGTGATAAACGCTTTAGACATGGTAGAGGAAACAATATGGGTGCTGGTCGTGCAGGCCCAGAGGTCGGTGGTGATGATGGCTTGGTTGTTAAAAGTAAACGTAGAGGAAAAGAAGAAGTGCCTAGTGACTCGGTAAGTCATGTTGATGATGATGATTCTTATTATTATAAACGTTACTTATTTTTACTTTACTCGTATAGACACTTGCTCGTTTAGAAAGAGAAGTGGCACCTCCCGTCAGTCAGCTTGCATTGGTATTCACAGATATCAAGAGCTCTACCCAATTCTGGGAAACCCAACCTGAAAATATGCGATCAGCCATCAAGATTCACGATGCCATCATGAGACGTACCTTGCGCAGTGTAGGTGGTTATGAAGTCAAAACAGAAGGCGATGCATTCATGGTGTGCTTCAAGAATATCACCGCTGCTTTACTCTGGTGTTTCACCGTCCAACTACAGTTATTGGAAGCCGATTGGCCCACTGGTATTCTAGATACAGAAGAGGGACGTGAAATCGAGAAGGACGGTGTCGTCATTTATAAGGGGTTGTCTGTCCGTATGGGTATTCACTGGGGTACACCTGTGTCTGAACGTAATCCAATCACACAGCGTATGGATTATTTTGGTCCCGTTGTAAACAAAGCAAGCCGTATCTGTAATGTTGCAGATGGCGGTCAAATCTGTGTATCTTCTGATGTTATTGCAGCTCTGCGTAATTTTCCCAGCATGTTTGACGAGGAAGGGGAAGCAGTTGTGCCTGAAGATGACTTGGCAATGTCAGATCCAAATACTGGTACCTTTCCCGTCAGTCGTGATTTGACGCAGCTCAAGAAACTGGGATTCCACGTGGTTGAGTTGGGTGAAAGACGTCTCAAGGGCTTGGAAACACCCGAAAATCTCTGTCTAGTCTATTCAAAGCAGCTGCTAGCTCGTATCGAAGTTGAAAAGAGTGCCATTATTCCCTCTATATCACCAAAGTCATCTTCTGAGGCTACCAGTAATATACCATCACCAAACATAGGACCCGTTCAAGTCATACAAGACGATATGATTGTACAAAAAAAGACAGTGCGTACAATTGACCCTAACCTTGTTTGTGCAATGAGCAACCTCGCCATTCGATTGGAACGATTGACATCTGGTAATGTCTTGTATCAGGATATGGCAGGTAGTTCAATTCAGAGTAGATATACATTCGCAGAAAATACTGGATCAGAAACTGTCAGTGCTGCACCCTCTGGTTTAGGGCTCATGCTGGACAGACATATACGAGAGAATGCAACAGACGAAGAATTGTTGATTTTGATGGAAAATTGTGTTACACGTGTAGAGGTGAGACATGGATATATGTAGATATTTTAAAAAAGACTCTTTTTTTTTAATGATGATTCTCCCCATCTCTCTTTTTTTTTAGAACGCAACATCAGCGTTATATTTACAAAAAGTAGGAAAATTTGCAAATGTTTTAGAACAACTAGGTGAAGCTACGGAACTTGATCCAACTCATATTATGAAAGCGCTAGCGATGTATGCGCAAGTTCATTCATTGTAAAAAGAACCCCCACTTTGGCATATATATTAATTTAATTTAACATACCCACATTTTTTTTTCCTCAAGAGTACATAAATGTTTACATTTATTTACAATGGAAAGTTTTACAAAAAAAAAAGGAAACGATATCATTACATTTCCAAAAATGAATAAACAGTGAAAGTTGTTCAAAATTAGAATAGAAGAAAATGTTTGTTATAAAATAAAAAGATGCTCTTTCAAATGGAATAAAAATGTAAATGATACTTGATGTAAGGTGACTGACCCTCTCTAGCTTTAAGCTATCTCAACAATGGTTTTAAATGGTAAAAGCACAAGCAGATATCGTAAAGGGGATCAATGAGAGCTTTGTACCCGTAATACTTTATATATTTAGCAGAATCGCTTTTATGATCTCTATTATGGTCACAGATATGTTAATAAAAGCCCATTTTCCTTTTAAAGAATGTTACAGTAGAGTAAATGTAACAGCGCCCGTTTTTAACTTACCATTTTCCATTCAAAAGATGTTCCCAGAGGTGTTGTAAGTTAAATACACATTTTTGATATGTAATATAATATAAGCAGGAAAAGGAAATTTGAGGTATTCTAATGAACATCCAGTTTAAATGTAATCGGATTTTGATCATTATATCCAACTTTCTGGTGTCTCGTTATAAATTTCATTTATTAAAGGTTCTCATATATATTTTTTTTAATTTTAAGCTATCGACATCATGCTAGACTATCACTTTATTCACCAATATTGTCTGTAAAGCCAATTATTACAATTAAATGTTTTTATAAACAAAACAAGCATTATCAGGGCTATAAATATGAAGACATACAAGTGCAATGATACAACATTTTGGTTGCTGTTCTATATCGAGTGAAAATGGCTATATATAACTCTTTAGTTTTATACAACATGTATTTATAGTTAGATATGAAAAGAGGCTCAGCGTAGGTTACAGAACACTGTTCAAGGTTTGACAGGGACCAATGGGTATTTCAATCTAAAGTCCACAATGCTAACATCAAGTCTACCAGGTGATATGTTTCTACAATTACGTTTTTAAACTTTTTTTTTTTTGTATATTTTATTGATCATGGAATTTTCAATATTTTTTCAGAGGGGTGATATAAATAGCTTGATTATTCGAGCATCTTTTCGTATTATTATTATTATTATTGTTATTGCAGAAAATACATATCTACAGACAATATGCGTTTATCAGTCATTTTTGCCAATTTCATATTTGCTTTACATGGTAAGATATTTGATAGAGCAATAAAATATGATTATAAACCAACTGTGTGAATGAAAATCATAAAAACTATACAAAATGATAGTAGTAAATGCAAGAATGCTTCATAAACGCGATGTTACCGCTCCAACTCAGCAATTAATTGCTGATATGGCAGCGACTAGCTCCCAATGCACAGTCGCAACAAATTCCGTAAGTTGTATCGTACTAGATTTATTTCATTACTAAAATTATGATATTATTCATCCCTAACTTTAGATCAGTTCTTACAAGGCTTCTCAAGGCTACATTGGTGCGCTTACTGTACAAACTCAAGCCACTACTCTAATATCTAAAATTAAAAGTTGTGGCACTGACTGTAACGTTATTTCTGGTACAATGTCGGATGAAGACGCAGAGGCAGTTGTTTTTGGACTTGCTCCTCTTTCTGTCCAACTTGAGAATGTTATATACGCTTTCAGAGATAAAAAATCTGTTTTTGACACGGTTAGTCTTGTTACTCCCCTATTTAAGTCTGTCCTTAACCAGCTTTGTGATCAAATTGAAGTATTCGGAGCATCTCTATTGAATATCAGTCCCAGTGATTACGCTGAGCAAATCCAGGGATATATTGATGTCGCTGAAACCGCATGTAATGTTGTAATTCCTTTTTACAATTAAGCGCCAATTTTGAGTTTAAAAATTCATGCATAATTTTTTTTTAAATGACTCAATGCATGTCTTAAAGTGCCTTGATATTGGTATATTGATATCAAGTATGTTGATATTTAATAAATAAAATACTTTATTTTATCCTATATGTGCAATAAGATTTAGTGATTTTGACTAAAACATACTTTTTCAATACATGTTGAATCAAGCCAAGTGCCATCGCCAGTGGCTCAGATAAGTTGTGACGTCTTAATTGTGACGTGCTTTCATATCTTTAAAATCAGTTCCAAAAACTCAAAATTAAAAAATTAAAAAAAAAAGTCTTTTGCTTTAAACTTGATCATAAAAACAAAATGTCTGAACTTGGTGAAAAAAGATCTGGTGATTTCGAACAGAATGCCAATAAAAAGTCAAAGACTGGTACGAGAATCCATATATTTGTTTTAAGAGGGCTGTGTGCTAAAATAACATTTCTATTAGAATCTCGCAAAGAGCAAAGAAACACTCGCTTCGAAAGAAAGTCTCATGATAAGAGCTTTGAAATGATTGGCAACGCCAAAAAAGTGTGGGAGCAGCTTCGCCGTGGTGATATCAGTCGCGACGAACAAAAGGCATACATGTCCAAGATTATGGGCATCATTGGTGGAAGAGTTCAGGAAGTAAGGAAATTATATCATCATCAAGAAGGGTTATTTATGGTAATTATCATCATCATTAGGTTATTTTCAAGCACGATGCTTCTCGTGTCATCCAAACCTGTCTCAAGAAGGGAAATGCGGAGCAGAGAAATCAGATTGCTGAGGAGCTTAAAGGAAAGTACGTCGAATTATCAAAGTCCATGTATGGTAAATTCATTGTGGTAAAGGCCATCGAATACTGGTATGTAAAACAAGAAGGATTATATAAATATATACACTTGACCTTATTAATATAATGTAATGTAATAATATAGCCATAAACAAAGAGATAGTATTCTTGTAGAATTTAGAACACACATCCGCAAATTAATTCGCCATAAAGAAGCGTCACACGTCATCGAAGCATTCTACGCCCAATATGCCAATGCCGCCCAAAGACATGAATTACTGGCCGAGTTTTATGGTCCCGAGATGACCTTATTCAACCGCGATGGTGGTGCAAAGACATTGGATGATCTTCTTGAGGCTTTCCCCGATAAGAAGGGAGCGGTATTACGACACATGCAGGAAACACTCTCCGGATGCTTGGACAAGGGAACTCTTACAAACAGCATTGTGCACAAGGCCTTATATCAGTATTTGGTGTTGGCAGATGATAAGGGTCGTGACGAGATGATGGGCCTTCTCAAGGAATCCCTCCCAGAAATCTGTCACACCCGCGAGGGATCCTGGGCGACAATGATTTGCTTATCCGTTGCATCTCCAAAGGACCGTAAAGTCATTATCAAGAGCTTCAAGCCTCACATGGTCAAGATTGCTCAAGACGAATATGGTTATCTCACTTTGCTTCGTTTACTCGATGTCACCGACGACACTGTCTTGGTCTCAAAGGCAGTTCTCGGCGAACTAACAAAACACGCAAAGGAGCTGTTCTCAAACAAGTTTGGACGTCGATTCTTCTTGTACATCTTGGCTGGCCGCAACACAAGATACTTGTCTCCTGAGACAGTCCAGTTATTGAAGGAGGGTGATAGCATCAGAGTCAGTAAAAAGGAACCTGAAATCAGAGCACAGGAGATTTTAGCTGCTACATCCCCTCAATTGATCAACTTGGTCACCCAAGATGCAGCCATTCTCATGAGAGAGAAGCTTTCCTCGCAAGTCGTTCAAGAGATTATGCTTCATGCTTTGGGCGACAAGACTGCACCTATCAATACCATTTTGGACTTGGCCAGTGAAGATATCGAAAAGGAAAATCATATTATTGAAGATCGTTTTGCAAACCGTATCATCAAAGCCATGATCAAAGCCGATACAGCAGAAAGCGAAAACGACAAGGCCGTAGAGCCCTTGGAATTCGCCCCCAAATTATTAGAGCAAATCAAGCCAAACATTGCCCATTTTGCCACAAACTATGGCAGTTATGTTGTTCTTGCACTTGCCGAAGAACCATCCACCAAGAAGGAGGTCAAGAAGTTGCTCAAATCCCATAAAAAGGAGATCCAGAAGGCCGCAGAAACCAATTCGGGATCTAAGCTTCTTTTGGAAGCACTTTAATAACAAGATTAGATGAATAACATTATCAAACTTATGTACATTTCTCCTCTCCATATCATAATATGTCTATTGATATCATCTCTTTTATTTTAGACGATTACCATTTAGTTTTCACTTCTTTTTTGTTTTGTATCATTATTATTAAAAAAAATAAAAATAAAAAGCATATTTTAAAAGTAATTTTACTTGTATATTTACCCCAAAAACAAACTTCATGTGATGAGATGAAGGTTTTAATAAGATCAAAATACTCTTAGCTCGTGGTATCATAACAGTGCACATCTGATCATAAACAAAAGTAAAGATAACACTGTCATGCGCTTTGTATTTCATGTCATGCACAAAACTGTGTTCCAATAATGATTGTCATTTTGAAAATAAATAAAAAAATAAAAAAAGAGTATAAAT
>VCJG01003601.1:415-13911 GCA_024140375.1 Backusella westeae | reverse complement strand
ATGCAAGTATTGGCCCACCCTGCTGGTGATTATGTGTGAAATTGACCGGATATGCCTTCCTGATAAAGATTTCTCTGCTGCCTCTCTTGATCACCAAAGTGATTTACTCCTGAACTGGTATCGTCACCGTGAATGGCCTCAGGAGAACGGTGTAGCTTAGCTTAGTTTTGTTTCTTCCTCTTGTTGCCTTAACAACCTTTTTTCTAGCTTAGCTAGTTTTTATTTCATTTCTTTATTACTTCTTTTTCTTGCTTTATTTTGTAATTTCAGTTCTTTGTGTCGGTCACTTGCCTTATAGGGCTCAGACCACTAAGGCACGTTAAACAATAAAACTCTTAATCTAAACCAAGAGACCGGAGATATTAATTGTAACTTTTAACTTCTACAAGTTCAGCAAATTGAGGGAAAACAGTGACGTTTACGTGGCTTTTTCGTTAAAATGAGCGGTCGAGAGCATTTAATGAGCTAAATTTATGTCATCAAGACCTGATTTTGGATTCTTTTTAAAATGGTGATAGCATTTTTTTTTAACCAAGTTCCTGAATTAAGTACTACGCCATTCTCTACCTATTTTTAACATCCTATACATATGTTTAGCATGAATTAATCTAAAGTATGTATAGAGCTTTAAAGAGCTTAGTGGAAAACAAACTTTCATTCATCTGACAAAAGATCAAATTATTGACAGATAATTTATATTATTATCCAAGTAAAAATAATCTTGATTTGACTTGAATCATGATTATTATTTTTTGAATAGAGCTCTAAGATTGTAAATGCTCATTTTTATTAAATATAGACCAATTGTAGTTTTTGGAAATTCTACTCATGATAGGAACCTGCCTACTTTGTGAATGCTTGAGTTAGTATCTCCTTGAAGAACATTACTGGTATTCGACGCATTCAGGACGGTAGCTATCAATTCAAGATGTTATCAGATGAAATATTAATAGTATTTCTGATGGAAAAAAATAAAGAGAAAAGTCATGTTTACTAAAAAGAAAACCATTTTGCACTTAGTCATACTAACGGGTCAAGTGCATTCAAAGGAAGATGTTCTAAATAAAATCTATAGAATTGAATAAAGGTTTTGGTTAAATTATAAGAGACATATTTCTAATATGAGTCAGCCTTTTATATTACAAGTTGAATAGAGTGAGAAACCATTTATTCAAACTGTACTTAGTTAACAACTTTTATTCATACAAGAGTTAATTCTTATGGGAAAGAAAAACTTAATTTTTTAGTATTAATAAAAATATGATAAAATGTGCATTATGGACCCATTGCAGAAAATGAAAAAGGCGATGTGTTCTAATTATAATTTGTAGAACTACTCGTATGTGCTTATGAATATGTGATTTAATTAAAAATCTACCTTTTTTAATATATTTGTGTTTTCATTAAATTTAAAGTTTCCATATGCATTATAGAAAATAAACTTTTATTTACAACGTCTCTTCTCATCATGCAAAAAAAAACCCCCCCATAGTAATATTGCATTTATCATCCACAAAAACACAAATAGGCATCTCTATAACCAAATAGTGAAGCTCGGGATTTTATTTGCTTTTTCTGCTTTTTCTGCTTTACAAAACGCGAGAGAATGCAAATAGTTTACTTTAGCATAAATCACTTTTATTCTTAGGATAACATTCTATTTATTCTTTTACATTCTTTTGAGCTTCTGTTTATTATCACAAGATAGTGTTTTCTTGAATATTACATTGATTTTTTTTAAAAAAAAGATATAAAAGGGCTTCATAAACAACTTGAATTGAAGATATTATTCTATTTTCACATTTGGTCCCAAACTCTATTGGTAATGACTGTTATGATAAATTCAATCATCTTTTATCAGCTTTGCTAAACTAATTTCTTTGACTTAAAATAGTTTTAGCACCTTTTTTTTTTAATTAACATTACTCACTCAAGTACACACTTTTAGCCAATTAACAAAGGTAACTCAATATATGATGATGATAAGACACAAATCTATATTATTTAACATTTATTTCGTTCAATATAGTCTTTACAAACCGATATGCTTGGACAGAAATATACTCTTTTTCTTACTTATTTGATGATCTTGACTATTATCAATAATGTGAAGGCCAATGAAGATGAAGACGACTCACCCATTGTAGTTGTAGATGCTCCATGTCGTCCTGGCTGTAGGTGGGAGTGTGTTGATCCCGAAGCACCATGGTTATGCCATTGTAATTGTGGATAATTTAATAATAAAGTTGAATTATTATCATTTTGATAATATTGATATGAAATCAATATAAATGAATAAGAGAATAGAGGACTCTTCTTTGCTTATTTATTGTTGTTATTATCGTAAATAAAATGTTTCTCGGGCTGTATTTTTGATGTTCAGCAACATGAAATAAAAATGCATAAAATTGAAAAAGGGGGCGCTTTTTAAAATTTCTTTTTTCCTTTACAAATATTGATATTGCCAAGTGCCAAGTTCGACCAAGATTTAAGTAAAAATAACGAGAGAGAGTACAAATATATAAGAAAGAAAGGGGAATGATTCAAAGATACTAAATGGTAGAACTGGATCCAAAAAAATATAATAATAATGATAAAGGAATGTTATAACTACAAAGCCATACTAGCTTGAAGAGCTCTAAGCTCTGCTTCCTCATCGTCCTCTTTCTCTGCTTTGACTAATAATAAAACAACGGTTATTATCCTCGTGATCATCATCATATCATCACTAGTTCTTTACCTGGCATTGTCTTTGGCACATTGGGTGCAGACACAATAGGTGAAGGTGTCTCCAACATCTTGGCATCCAACTCTTCTTGCTCCAACTCTTCTAATTCGTTCAATAGCTCGTCCTATTTTTTATAGATAATGTGTCAAGTGGGTTGGTCAGCTGGAAGATGATATGTCTTACCTCGTCAAACTCTTCACCGATACCAACAGGTCTAGAGATGGCTTCTGAGATTTCCGTAGCAACCTCCATCTGATCACGAATGTCGTCCATGGTGGCATCTACCTTATCAATATCCCTATAAAGAGTAACCGCAACCTGTGCTTAGCAACAAATACACACACTTATAAAAGAGCTACTTACATGGTACCGTGAATATTCTTCATTGCCTCAGCACCAGCACGCATGGCACTCATAGTTTCCAGATTAACGTTTGCATTCTCAATAGCCATCATTTGTGTTTCAATTGTCATGCGGGCACCGTTTATTTTCTCGATATTTCCCTCGTAAGCCTTCTTTCTCTTGAGAGCCATAAGAGCAGCTCTTCTGTTTTTTGTGGCATTTGTCTTTGCAATCTTTAGTTCGTTCTCGGCCTTTGTTTCCAAAAAGGTTTGTCTCTTTTCAAGCATATCAAGTGTATCGCGCAGTTTGCAGATTGCATCTTTGGCGGTTGTCTTTGTTTTGGCCTTACCGAAGAAAAGATTCATATTTTATTTTATTTGGGTTTAGGAAGAGTGTCTTGGAAAAAGAAAAGAAGAAAAAAAAAGAAAAAATATAACACTGGTTTTTTTTAATTACGTCATGTTGAATTGTACAGCCATTTTGTGCACCTTGCATCTACCCCGACCATAAAAAAAAACTTTTCTTTCTCCATTGTACATAAACACACCTAATATGCCAATCACAGGTCGTTTTGCTGACATTGCACAGAAGTCTGCAGTTCTTCTCCTGGCTAGTACTACAGGTAAGATATGAGTGTCTGATAAAATAATAAAAAGAGATAATAATACATAATAGTCTATTACATGGTCAATGTTGGCTTTCTTGTAAACAGAAGAATCGGCCTTAAAAAAGAAGGAAAGCTTCAAGAAGAGCTTGTAAGTTTACGACTATTATTATTATTATTATTATTATTATTATAATGAATGCATGAATTATACATTAACATATTATCAAGGCTCGCTTAAACACATTGAACGCTGAAAAAACTGCTTAATAATACACTCCATCCTATTGTTGTAAATACCATTATTATTATCTCAAACTCCCTTCTCTCATACCATCATTCATAAAAGTATGTTGTTGTGTAATGACAATAAAAGAATATTTTATATATATATTATAATGATACACTGTGAGGAAATGCAAACCACCAAACTAAACCGCCCACTACGCCAGCCAGTAGAATTAAAAATAGAACAAGACAACACCATTTTCTCTATCATTATCATTTAATAAAACAAGTCATTCATTCATTCATATTCTATTCTTTACCTTTCTGAACCGTTTGGCTGTCTCCACAGCAACCGTTACTTCCTGTCCGCCCTTTTCCAATTCTTTGGCAGTGTTGGAGCACGTATCCTCTAATCCACTCATAACATGTCCTTGTGCTTCGACCATTGCTTGCATATCCATGAATAACTTTGCTAATTCCTAAAACAAATGTCTTTATTTTCCCATTTTCCTTACAAAAAAAAGCTCGTTTTTACCACAATGGTCTTTTCAATCTTTTTGATATCTTTGTGCCGTGTTTGAACCTCGTTTAGTACTTGACGTACTTGTCCTGATTTACTAGAGTTTAATATCTTTAATATCTGATTAGTGTCAGTTATACATCTTATAGTTTTATTTTCATTACTGAATGAGCAAATATGTGAGGTGTTTCATCGGAATCAATGGTATTTTCAATTTCGGTAGGTGTAGCATCAGGTTTAACTAGGAAAAGATGAATCATTACAGCACCGTATAATTACTTTTTTATTTTACCTATTAGAATTTGTCTTTCTATGCGTTGTCTCTGTTTCTTTTCATATGTGCGTTCAATGTCTCGATAGCGTTGAATTGTCTCCATAAAGCGTCGTTTCAATGCATTAAGCTAATAAGACTACATTAAAGAAGAACAATCAAGAATTTAATAAGAAAAAGAGGTTCTCCATACCTGGGTATTTCGCATAACTAGTTCACCCGTATTTTCTGGTATTTTTGCATTACTCGTCTCTGTATCTATAGATGATCAAAAGTCAATAACACCGTGCTACTATAAAAGAGACGCTCCCCTCACCTTTGATCTTATTCTTTGTCTCTGCATTCAATTGACTTGTTTCTTGTACCAAGGCATCCAATTGTGCTGCTGTTTCCTGTGAAGTATCCCCGTTAATGCTTGATAAATAGGCTGTACGTAACTGTTCAATTTCCGTTATATTTGAATGTATTCTTTCCAATAATCGTTTAATGTCTTGAATCTAATTTATACGTATTTAATTACTGATGAATATAATAAAAACATTCAATTCATTTACTTGAACAAAAAAGGCTTCTGTAGAATTTAATCTTTCATTCTTTACAATGCCTGAATTACAAGTGGGGTCTGGTACGATTGGAGGGAAATAACTGGTTTCCGTTGCACTTTTTATAATGGATTAGCAAAATCTTTTTCCTCGCATTATCATCATCATCTTACTCTCTTGTACTGATATTTGAGGAGCTCTACAAAATAGAATAAGTTTTGGATAATACATTGTTTAGGGATCATACACTTACTTTTAGTTCTGCTAAGCGATCGCGACTTACAGTCAAGCGATATTCCATTTTGATTTACGATTATTTTTTTGTAAAGATTGTGAAAAAGAGAAATAAAATCAGTAAAGACAAATCATACTTTTATATAAATATTGGGGAGATGGCAATTCTAATAAATATTAAATAAATATATTAAAAAATACAAAGACTATGAAGGAGTGGAAAGCTCCTTGCATGTCATAAAAAGGTCTTTTTCATCTTTTTAAGGGGTGGAGAGAGTTTTTTTTTTTACTAAGAAAAGAAACAAAAAGATGATGAAATATTGTAGTTTGATGTATAATTATTTTATAAAATAAAGAATTGTTAATAAAAAGAATGAATGATATGTAATTAATAAAAATCTCAAATACTCTCATTAATAACAATTGCCATCTTTTTTAATAGTAAAAATGAATAATCCAGAAAAGGTAATATTTTTCATCCCTCGTATTTTGAATCCATTGACACCATCAAGTAGAAAACAAAAGGGTTTTATGAGGATACTATTCATTCATTTATGCAGTTTTGCTAAAATAAAAAGTGATAGGACAGTGCGAGACGTCTGCTATTTTGATACCCGATAACAACTAGTAATGCCCATCAAAGAGGAAATGATGTACCGCACATTGCGAACTATAAGAGAATATTACCGAGAAAATGTTATAGCAGTGTATATAATAGTCATTTATTATACATGCATGGATCAGATCTATATATTTCGCTTTCCTATTATCCATAGGAACAGATAATGACATTGAGCAACTGTTTTATATATATATTGGATATACTAAAGAAAATATTACCTTTCCTGGATAAAAAGGCATATGGTGCCCCCTCTTTTATTATTAATTAATTTGTTGCGGGATGTGCACATCTAAAGCGATATCATATTAGAAAATCTCTATTATTATCAAAGATAATATGGTAAACAACAATGGAGTTTTGTTTCCATTCTTCATGTTATGTGTGTATATGATCTAGGACTATCACGAAAGGTAATATTAAAACATTGAACATTATTTATTTCTATTCTAAATCTTGTTAAAGATATCGTGTCAACAACTTAATAATTAAAGATCAACCTTTTATTATTATTAGTATCAAACGTTGTCATGACAACGTCTTTCAAAGTGAAACATAGTTGCCATATTTGTACATTCGGTCATTAAAAAGCAAACACACTTTATAAAAAAGTGCAGAAAAGTGCTGGCAAAAAAAGACACCTCTG
Source organism: Backusella westeae (assembly GCA_024140375.1). Lineage (NCBI taxonomy): Eukaryota > Fungi > Mucoromycota > Mucoromycetes > Mucorales > Backusellaceae > Backusella > Backusella westeae. Next base: position 7,177 of record VCJG01003601.1, on the reverse strand, counting down.
TTACTTTTATTTTACAAGAAAATGAATTCAATAAAAGTACGACATCGATCCAAAAGCCCCATTGAACAGCTTGTCAACACAGTTCCTCAACTTGCCATTTCCTGTTCAATCCTATTCTTTATCATTTATTTTGGTCATGGCAAACTTTCCGATCTAAAGTAAGTTTTTAGATTGCTTTACATTGTCTCTCCATTCCACTAAAGTATCAAAAAACAAAGTGGCATTACATTTTATATATCAGTTGTGGCTTCGTGTGTCATGTTTGCCACCTTTTTTTCGTTACAAGTAAAAGGAGCCGAATATAAAAATTGGCAACAGAATCCCGACACCCGCAAGTCGATCCAAACCGCGAGTTTAGGAGCAGTCATCTCGTTTATAGGGCTTCATATCTCACTGTGGTCCATTTATGGTATTTTGACACCCTTACTTGTCATGGCATTTTATGTTTTTGCCCTATCTTTAGTTTCCATTGTCACCGCATTTAGTGGTGGTGGTAAGGGAAAGATAATAAAGCCATAAATAGTATTCATACAAAAGGGAGCTTGTTTAAGAATAATGGATATATATGTACTTATTGAAATATATGGAATCATCATATATATATAATTTTCATTTTATCATTTTCGACTTGCTTCTTTTCTTTTTCTTATTTTTCATTCTTTTTTTTCCCCCTTGTGAGTGTATTTATCATGACGAGACCTAAACATAAGCGAGATAGAAAGAAAAAATCAGAAAACAATTATGATCTAAATGATATCCCACGTCAGCAAAAACATAAAAAAAGATCTGACAGATCACATCATAAAAAACTTAAAATGAAGAGAGATGATTCATCATTTGCGCTCGAAGGTAAAAAGACAAAATAGGGGGTAAAAACAGGAGAGAGACTGATCATAAAATTAGACAGTCTACAGTTACTACCCAACAAAGCAGTAATCGCAGGTACTTTTGAGCCCGAGCCAAAAAAGAAACCATATCATACACTCGATTATTTAAAACACACCTTTCTGGGAACACCCGGTGCATCTCCATCCAACCACGACGATGAACGTATCATCCACATTAACCAACTGGAACTGAACGAACAGCAACGCTTTTTACATAATCGGGTCTTTACTGCAAAATACACCTTTTTGACTTTTACACCCATTTTTTTGTATGAGGAGTTTTCGAAATATGCAAATCTTTTCTTTTTGTTCATTTCGGGTATTCAGGTAAAGAACAAACATCCCCTTATAAGGAGAGGATCCTTAACACGTTTCTATTAGCAAATACCAGGCATTTCACCTACATCAAGATACACCACGTTGGTACCCTTGATGATTGTTTTATTTATTACTGCCATCAAAGAACTGATTGAAGATTGGGTAACGCAAGAAACAAATCTGGAGTGGGGGGTTTTTTTTTCTTTTTTACTCACATCTTAAAATAGGGTGTGCATCGCTCAGATGCCGAGCTCAACGCTCGAAAATGCAAGATCCTGATGGGCACCCGGTTTATTGAAAAGGCATGGAAGGATTTAAAGGTGGGCGACATTGTACGTATTGAAAATGGGGACCATTTCCCTGCCGATCTCATCCTGATGAGTAGCTCAGAGCCTGAAGGATTATGTTATATTGAAACCAGTAATTTAGATGGGTAAGAAACCGTCAGCATTAATATACAAAAACTAACATCTACAAGTGAGGTGAATTTAAAAATCAAACAGGCATTACCCCAAACATCCCATATACTCAACCCTGTTGATATGTCACGGTTACGAGGTGTTATCAAGAGTGAGCATCCCAATAACAGACTTTACAACTATGATGGTGTCTTCTCTACCGTCCACGAAAATAAATGGCGGGACGATCCTCTGGATCCCACACAGTTGCTGCTAAGAGGGGCGCAGCTAAGAAACACAAGTTGGGTCTATGGTGTGGTGGTGTTTACGGGTCATGAGACAAAGCTTATGTTGAATTCGAGTAAAAAACCAAGCAAGGTCTCCAATGTGAATCGTATCACAAATCAGAATATTTTGAATTTGTTTGTGATTTTGATTTTAATGAGTGTGGCGTGTGCCATTGGTGGATTGGTATTTTCGGTAAGTTTTTGTATAGATGTAAGGGGGCAAATGATTCAAATGTATAAAATTAGATCTCGAAAAGTAGCAATGTGGAGGGTTATCTGGTACTGGGAGAAGGAACCTCACTATTACAGGCATTTGGTTATGATATTCTTACGTTTTTAATTCTCTTCAATAGCTTTATTCCAATAAGGTAAAAAAAAATAAGATAAAATAATAATAATATAAAAAATAGTAAGCAGTGTACTCATCTTTTAAGCCAAAAAGCTTAATGGTAACAATGGAAATTGTTAAATTTGTACAGTCATATCTTCTTGAATCCGATCTTGACATGTATCACGATCCCACAAAAACCACTGCCGTTGCACGTAGCAGTAGCCTGATTGAAGAGCTGGGCCAGGTCAAGTTTATCTTTTCTGACAAGACGGGTACACTGACATGCAACGAGATGCAGTTCCGAGCCTGTTCCATTGCAGGTCTCTCATATGCGGATAAGGTCGAGACAGATAAACGCGATCAGTATGATTTTAAACAGCTCAAAAAGCACGCAAAGTCGCATCCAAATGCACATGTGATTGATGAGTTCCTGACACTGCTTGCAACGTGCCATACGGTGATACCAGAGTTACAGGAAGGGTCGAGCGAAATTGCCTATCAGGCTTCGTCGCCTGATGAAGGTGCTTTGGTAAAGGGGGCCAGTTTGTTAAATTATATTTTTCATGTAAGGTTGTACAACCCATCATATTCAATTGGTTTATTCACATTTAGAATTAGACAAGAAGACCCAATGCCATTACATGTACACAGCGTGGAAAAGAATACGAGTATCGTGTACTTAACGTCTGCGAATTCAACTCGACACGCAAACGCATGTCTGCCATCATCCGAGGTCCCGATGGCAAGATCAAACTCTACTGCAAGGGAGCCGATACCGTCATCCTGGAACGGCTTTCCAAAGAGAATCCATTTACTGAGAGCACCTTGCGTCATCTCGAGGAGTTTGCATCTGAAGGGTTACGCACACTGTGTGTTGCGATGCGTGAGATACCTGAGGACGAGTATGCACGCTGGTCCAAGATCTATGATGGTGCCGCCACGTCCATGGTCAACCGCACTGAGGAGCTGGATCGAGCTGCCGAGATGATTGAGCAGCAACTGGTCCTTCTGGGCGCAACGGCCATTGAGGACAAGCTACAGGAGGGTGTCCCCGATACCATCCATACATTGCAAGAGGCGGGTATCCATCTGTGGGTATTGACAGGAGATAGACAGGAGACTGCAATCAATATTGGCTACTCGTGTAAATTGCTAAATGAGGAGATGAGCCTGATTGTGTGTAATACACATACGCATTGGGAGACAAAGACATTCTTGGAAGAAAAGCTGAAGGATATTTATGATGTGATTTCAAAAGGGGAGGAAATGGAGGTAAAATATAGACCAAGTGTTTTAAAATGAGGAATCTAAACATTATGATGTAGCCTTTATCTTTTGTGATTGATGGAAAGGCATTGGGATTTGCGCTTGAAAAAGACATTGAAAAGTTATTGTTTGATCTGGCGGTTTTATGCAAGGCTGTGATATGCTGTCGTGTCTCCCCACTTCAAAAGGCACTGGTGGTGAAACTGGTTAAAAAATATGACAAGTCTATCCTACTGGCTATTGGTGATGGTGCCAATGATGTCTCAATGATTCAAGCTGCCCATGTCGGTGTCGGCATCAGCGGTGTTGAGGGACTTCAGGCGGCACGAAGTGCTGATTTTGCAATTTCACAATTCCGGTTTCTTAAAAAGCTACTTCTTGTGCATGGCTCATGGGCATATCAACGATTGTCTAAAATGATCTTTTACTATTTTTATAAAAATGTTGCCATGTATCTGACACAGTTCTGGGTAAGGAAAAGAATTTTTTTTTTTTTTTGCCAACAATTGTTTTTCTCAATTTTTATTCTTTATAGTACGCCTTTTATAATGGGTTCTCAGGTTCCACTCTTTATGAATCATGGACTATGTCTTGTTTCAATGTCATTTTTACGTTTTTACCCCCATTATCTATTGGTATTTTTGATCAGTATGTGTCTGCAAGGATGTTGGATCAATATCCTCAGCTGTACATGCTTGGACAGAGAAATGAGTTTTTTAATCAAAAGAAATTTTGGGGTTGGTTTGGTAATGCAGTCTATCATTCATTGGTAAGCTATTATTTTATTTATTCTTTTTCTATAACATACAGCTAATGTCTACTTTTTAATAGCTCTTATTTTACCTAGGAGTAGAAGTGCTAAAGGCAGATGGTGTTTTTTCTAATGGCGTCGTGGGTGGACAGTGGTGGGCAGGTACCACCATCTTTTCAGCAGTTTTATGTTGTGTTTTGTGGAAGGCAGCACTTATTACAGAGTAAGAGTTTTGTATATATAAAAGAGACTCATTCTAAAATTTTTATTCTCTTGTTAGTGTGTGGACAAAGTACACTGTCATTGCTATTCCAGGGTCGATGCTTGTGTGGTTCCTTTATTTACCAATTATATCCATTGTTGGCCCTGCCTTTTCTGTTGATCTTTTTTCAGAATATTATGGCATAGTGCCAATGCTATGGGGCAGCATTCATTTCTGGCTATTTATCATACTCGTACCGTTTGTATGTAACTTTAGGGACTTTATATGGAAGTAGTAAGTATGTCATTTTCGTCTTATTACAATAATACTAAATTTTCATCCTATAGTGCAAAGAGGATGCATAAGCCACTTCCCTATCACTTTGTACAAGAAATCCAAAAATACAATTTACCAGATTACCGGCCTCGAATGGACCGTTTCAAACAGGCCGTTAATAAAGTGAGACGCATCCAGCGTATGAAACGAAATAGAGGATATGCGTTTACCCAAAATGAAGATGATCAAACGCAAATCATCAGTGTATACGACACAACACAACAGAAACCGTTAGGTTACTGATAAAGTACTACAAACACCCCACTCTTCTCTCTAAATTTATTATGATTTGACATAAATCTATGTGTAATTTACTCCGTCTCTATTCGAAATGAAAAAATGCCACAATAAATTAAAATTAGAGATACTAATGTACCTTATCTGTGATTTTATATACTAAAGAAATGATTGAAAATGAGCAGTAAAAAGTAATTTTTTATTCCATAAATCTATGGAGGTAGCAGGCCTCCATAGATTTAGCAGGGAGAGACCTGATACTATTCTGTTCTATTCTGGAACTTCGGAGGTCATCCAATTGATAAAAAAAAAAAAAAAACCTACCCAGACATGATTACAGGGCCTCTATAGACAATCCCTAACATTTCTTATTTTACCTTAAAGTTATAGTATCGTTCAAGTTAGCGTAATATCAATCCTGGTCATTGGATTACAAATCAGGGGTCAGTTCAACATTTTTCACCATTTTTGGGAATGCTCCTAGTGATATGATACAGTAGAGACCGGAAAAGTGAATACACTATAAAATAATATTTTGGACATTAGAATACTTGATCATACAGTTATTCTATATCATTTTCCACATAAAAAAAAAACCCAATTAGCCAATCATATAGGGTTTTAGCAACTTGAAAATGGGATATAGAATGCCAGTTCTAATAATGCAGAATTCATTTTTCCCGTCCTTACTGTATAATACAACAAATTAAAATATATAAAGGGGAAGCTTTTTTATTTCCTTTCGATTATAAATTATATTTTTCAAAACACAATTGTATATGCGTGTGTTGGTTTCACTATCTGTATGCTTTCTACTAGGTAGTCTTGTATCTGCTGTATCTATTCGTGATCAAGGTGTATCTATTGTTGACTATGCAGGTGCACCATCTGATCCAAATACCCAAGGTAACCAAGGAAACAGGTTACAAGAAAGAGATTTGGATGTCATTCCACCACCTCGAAAGTCAATCCTTATTAAAGAAGGAAAAGTGAATATCGATAAACGTGCTACTTTTAAAGTCGACCCACTAAAGCTACAGAAGCGTAAAGATAGAAAATATGGGCTTCGAATACACAACCTCAATCCAAGGGATTATAAGCGATTTGACGGTCTTAATATTCAGCGCCGAGGTTTAGGTTTAGGAGGACTTACGAAAGAACCAGGAAGGATAGTACGTGCACCTGCTAAACTTATTAAACATACTCTCCACATACCTGGGGATTTACCTGGGGACTTACCTGGGGACTTACCTGGGGATTTACTTTAGGCGAATAGGGTTTTAATAATGAACGTTATTCATGAATGACCAAAGAATTATTAATTATAGTCCCGTTTAATAAAAGAAAATACTCTTTTTAGTCATGGTTATTTTTTTTTGAAATCAAGCGTTCCCCAAATGTCAAGCCTAATTTCTTCTTTAAAATATTTTCAACCAAAATGGAGATGGTGCCTATTATTATTATTCTTTTATAGCACTTGAGGTTATGCTAGACAACAAGATGATAAATTTATCCAGCTTAATGATACCAGCAACCTTTAAACCTTTTTATTCTAATAACTTTAATGAATAAACCGATAAAACGGGTCACTAGGAGCCGATTATGTAAACAAATCTGCTTTAGTTCTGTACCACCTTGTTCGAAATTCGAAAAATGACATTAATGCATTTTACCTTTACCACAAAAAGTCGAGCATATTGATACTAATTACCATTGATTTTTGGTATCATCCCTTTTAAATTTTTGTTG
>VCJG01003592.1:71056-81214 GCA_024140375.1 Backusella westeae | reverse complement strand
TTGCGGGATCTGCTGGATCTTGACTAACTCGAATGATCTTTAAAGTTTCAATATTTCTATGTATCAACTTTTATATACAAAATTAAATGAAACTATACTAGATTGTAGTATCAATTTTTTTTTCTTTGTATTTCTTTTTCTCATCATTGAAATATAACCAAATAGCTTGATTATCTTTTTTATCGGTTGGTCTTAGTGCTCTCTTCGGGATTTCCTTCTTTAATGAGTCTTGGAACCATTCCAGTAACCGGAAATTCAAATAAAACAAGTTGTGATAAATAGAATATACAGAAAAAGTCATATAGATGTTCCGCATATTGGGTTACAAGAGAAAACAAGATGAACGAACTAAAGCTACTATGGAAGTTGCGCTATTTAGTAGAGATGATTGTGAAATGTTGTTCAAGATTATTATGTTCTTATCAATCAATCTTACACATACAAATAACCAAACATGATATTTTAACCTGATTAAACTTGTTTTGGACTATGGTGTGTTATTTTTATAAAGAGAAAATGATGAGATAAAAACAAAGAGTCTTACCTTAACGTGTAACTTGGCTTAAGTTTTGACTTTTATATATTATTGATTTAGATATAAGTGGGTTTATTGTAATAGTTTTATATAGCATATAATGAAGTATCTTTATTTTATTTGAAAAGAATACGTTTTTAATTTTTTCTATTGTTATTTATCGACTTACTATGAAATATAAACCAAGCTTCTTTACTTGTATAAATATCACTTCCTATCTTAATCAATGTAAGTATAATTCATTATTATCTAAACGAATAGATAGTAGCGTTCAATGCGATCAGCATTTAGAGTAAATATAAAAATGTTGCAAATTGTTAGATCAAGTTACTGTTACAAGATTACGAATGGTATTAATAAGGCTGTGTAAGTTTCAAAGTAACCTACAACTTGCGAAAAATACAAGAATTTACTGTACAATATTTTAAAAGTATGTGGATCAGACACTAGTTTCCAGTTTCCTAAGGCACTTTTAAAACGTTAAAACAGGTATGGAACTCCTAAGAGTGAAAGGGACAAAGTTTCTAAAGCCTGTGTCACTAAACTCTAGGTTCCTCTGTACTTCAACTTGTTAACAATCAAGCACATCCAAATGCATTAAAATGCTGAGATCATTTTATTTGTTCAAGCTTGTCTATCATGAAATATTCTCAAATATTCGTAGTAAAATTAAGGTATCTGCAAACTCGAATCCACCTTCTTGAAATCCACCTCATACTATTACACTAACATGATCGTACATAGTTGCTCCCCCCTTTTTTTTCTTCCAGTAGTATTAGATGGTATTATTTACTTTTGTTTCCAACTATCCTTTTATTCGTTGATGGCGATGTTTTGCTAATATCATCATCATTCCCCAGGGTATCACTATACTTTCTTTTTGTTAATAACTGTGAGCGAGGAGAATCAACCTCCAAAGACTCAACTACGGGTGATTCGTTTATAGTGACACTTTGTGATTCCAATGAGTGTGTTGCTTGGTGATGACTGTCAGTAGATGATGATTCCACTCCATCCACCATGTTTCTTTCCTTTAACGGTGGAATTGTATCGTGTATGGTTCCATTTGCGGGCAATTGAGTGGGATTATCTTGATTATTGTCTGGTATATTAACGAGGTCTTTATTTATTTCAAAGTAAACATCGCCGTCGAATTCATGTCGGCCCGCAAGCAAGTCTCCTTCCACCGCATCGAAAAATTCATCATCGAAAAACTCCTCATCGTCATTTGATTTATCAGTGGCATTAGACTCTGATGCATTGATAATCTCTTTTGGAATAGCTAAAAATGCATTTCTAATAACTTGCGATTGTCGAATCATCGAGCTGAATGCGGTTTCCCAAGTCATGATAAATCCATCCTGTTTCATGGGCTCCGCATTACTTTTGAGTTTGTTGAGAGCCTGTTCCTCATATTCCGTTATTTTCGAGTTGTATGCTGCAACCCAGTCGGGTCTGATGGCTTTGGCGTCTTGAATGAGTGTCGCTGATTCCCAAGCCAATACAAGTCCCTTATCGTAGGCAACCTTATGTAATAGTTCGGAATAAGCAGTAATGATGCGCTGTGTAATATCAGTGTCCACGGGCACCACTTGAGTGAAGAGTGCTTTTGACACTAAGTCGAGTTGAGTGGCAGAGAAAATGCGATAAGTAGCTAGTGCAATATTAATGGCGGAAACCATGGCAACGATATCTTGTTTGGACGAGTCGAGCTGAGGAAGGCTATTTACAAGGCTTGTGCTATTCAGGAAATAGTTGTCTGCGGAGTCAAGATCAAAGAGAGCTTGAAAAAACAAGTGAGTAGGTTTGACGAGTTGGCATTGTTTTCAAAAAAGTGCAATACCTTCAATCTTGTTGTAATCTGCTTTAATCTTATTCACAATGCCATCTGGTTTATACATTAATATACAAGTTACAATAATATTCTTTGAAAGACGAAAGCCATCAATGAGCTGCTTGACAATCCGTGCCTGATTGCTGTTACAGGACATTGTCGCAAGTGGATATTGTGAGCTGCTATTATTCGTTGTTTCTGGTCGTGAGTAAATAATAAAGAAAGGGGCACAAGGCAAGAACAATAAAACATTAAAAATTAAAAATAAGCTGGAAAAGGTCCCTTTGATCGGGTGCGCCGGTGTTTAATATGCATATTTTTTCGCTTGAATGCATTTTCAATCGCACCAGAATAGACTGACGATTTGTAAAAGTACTGATACTTAGAAGGTAGACAGACAACTTTACTAGTACTAATAAGAACCATCTCTACTGATTCTTTATGTATTGAAGACTTGTCTTTTTTCAAGATATGCTTATAAATAAATAAGGTGCCTTAGAAAGAAATATCCTGATTTATTGACCAAACGTAGTCTTATTTTGATTGCTTCGAAATTGTAGAGTTTTTTTTCTCCATATTTATTTATTAAACAAAGCAAAAAGAGTAAGATGGCGTTATCATAAACGTGTGTGAATGTTTGTGTTTACACTCAATAAAAACCTTTTTTTTTAATAGCACAAACAAATAAACCAGCATTGTTCTTATAAATCAAATCTTATTCTTATGATTTCATCTCATCTAAAATAAAGATGATCATCATGCATTATTGTTCATCATCATTCAAGCTGAGCAAGAAACCAATGTGGATGAAAAACACACACACACACACACACACACAAAGCTCTTAATAATAAAATGACCAATATCGAAAAAGCATTTCCAGCCAATCAATGTTACGATCTTTTGGTTTGTATTGTTCGAAATTTTTATTCAACATGATAGGTTCAATAAATCCAGACAATCTATTTCTTGTAGTGATTTGATTTACATATAAATACGCTAAACTAAACCCTAATTGAATAAAGTCCCTTTTTTTTACCATTCGTGTTAACATTGAGATAATCTCTCTCCCTTCAAGATTAGTTTTTATTTATTACATACTACTTTTATACACCTTTACATTTATACATACAAGCGTTTATACAAACATATCTGTCCTCACACTTACACAATACATACATAAAGTTTGATGTCAAAATACGGCACAGTCGATACAAACAAACTTTCAAATGCAGAAAGAGATCTTTTACAAGCAGACCGGCCTGGCTACGGCAGCCACACCAAACTATCAGTTGCACTCAATCTTGTTAATGCCATCGTAGGTGCAGGGATTATCGGTTTACCGTTTGCGATTGCCCATGCGGGGTTTGCGGTTGGCATCCTTGCCTCCATCCTCGCAGCAGTGCTCGCCCAAATCGGAATGTATATGCTCGTCTTTTCCGGCCAGCGAGTTGGCATTTACAAATACGCACTGCTCGTCGAATACATGATGGGTCGATTTGGATATCACTTTTTAAACTTGATTGTGCTTGTACAAGCCGGTGGCGGTACAGTCGGTTATTTCATCTTGCTGGGCGATAGTTTGCCCGCACTTTTACAGCAATATCTCCCACAGTTCCCTCTATTGGCCAATCGCAATGTGCTATTGGTTTTTGTCGGAGTGTTTTGTGTAAGTTGTCAGGTCAAAAATGGGATCTTTTAAAAAAAAAAGCTAATCTCACAACCTTGTCGATTAGATCTTTCCTTTGTGTTTATCCCGCTCCATCGGCTCGCTCGCCCGTTGGTCCTTCTTTTCTGTGCTTTTACTGCCTGTCATTTTGCTCTCCGTGTTGGTTCGAGCACCTGCCAATGTCCCCAAAGATGTCCCTGTGTCCTATGACTGGGTTGGTTCAGATATCTTTGGTGCCCTCGGTATCATGGCATTTGCCTTTACCTGTCACCAGCTTTCTTTTAGCAATTTCTTGTCTTTAAAGGATCAAAACACATCAAGCTGGAGAAAGACCACCTCGTTGGCAATTGGTATTAGCTGGCTTATTTCCATGTCGTTTGCAATCATTGGTTACGTCTGCTTTGGTAAAACGGTTCAGGCCAACTTGTTTAATAACTTTCCAATTGATGATCATATTATCAATATTGGTCGTTTATCTCTTAGTATCAGCATGATCTTGACCATCCCGTAAGTTGATATTATACGACACCTGCCTTTTTTATATATGTATATACTCACAAAAGTATTTTTATAATAATGATTAGAATGAGCTTCCATCCTACAAGAGAAGCTGTACAAAAGTCGCTCGGGTTTGAAACCGCCGATAAACAGCCAACAAATATCCAACACTACACCATCACAATTCTATTATTCATCGTGCTTCTTGGAATGAGCAACCTTATTAAATCACTCGGCACTGTCTATTCCGTTGTTGGTGGATTTTCTGCCACCACACTCTCCAACATTTTACCTGCTTTTGCTTACTTTATCACCAACCGTGTTTATACCAATGAAACCATCATATACCCCACAACTGATACCACCTTAACACAACAACAAGAAGAAGTCAAAACACCTTTATTAATCAAATCAAAAATCATCCCTGGCTCATTCCATAGCAATAGCGATGATGATGAGGAGCAAGTCAGCCTTGGCGATCTACCATTATTGGATAAATCACTGGCTCCTCGTTGGTGGATGGATATTGCAGCTGGTTTGCTCATCATCTGGGGTCTTGTTGTTATGTTTTTGACCTTTTCTGTACTCTTTTAAAAAAAAAAATAGAATGATTTATTTATTTCCCTTCATGTTTTTCGCTACCTCTTACAATCTTAATAACAATACTAATATAACACTAATAAAAAGTTACAAACATTTAATATATATATATATAAGCAAAGAACAAAAGAGCAACGTTTGTTTGTTTTCTTTCCCTTTATTTTCGCATGAATTGCATACGCTAAAAACAGAAAATGTAAAATAAATATCAACAATCAATGCTTTGCTAACCAAAATCCCAACTTACTCTGTCCTTCTTGCCTGGAGGCATTTGTTTAGCTGAACCCGTGTTATTAGAACCATTTACCAAATTGAATTTATCCACCAAATCATTCACAGAATTCAATCCCTTGGTGATGGTTGCCAAATAAGCCACCAGTAAAACATCGCTGTATTCCTGTTTTGATATACACACAATAAGCATCGCCATCGTCTTGATAGCCCATTTAAAAGCCGTCCCTTACCGTTGAGAACTGGTCATCAAAAGTCTCCTGCTCAATAACAGGCGATCTTCTACACAAGCTTGCAATCTGGCGCACAACATCATGATCGACGGGAATATTGCCCTGTTTGACATCCTGAAGGTATTGGTGTAGGAATTTGATTCGTTGGTTCAACATGGCGATTGCATTGCGTTGTGTTGTCAGATGTGCAATAACTAAAATAGGATCAGTCTACTACTTGTTTATAAATCTCAAAATGAATATACTTTACGTGAACTGCCGATGCCACTGTCTGTACTGGAAGAGCTTGGTTTTGCAACATGATCCACGGCAATGCGTTCAGCTTCTTCTGTCTCCACTTTATAAGAGGCCTTGATAAAAACAAGACGCATATTTCCTTCAACTACATCAATGGTGGATTCGTAAATGGTGACAGGGAATTCACGTGCTCCTCCAGCTAATCCAGAGGGATCCATTTGTAAGAATAAACATGATTCATTGACTTGCAAAAACTGTTATCGCTGTTTTAGATGTACACTGATATATCACTTTCCTTCCTTTTCGTTTACCTGTTCGTGTATTTTAAGGTCAGCCTCTGTTGGCTTTGAGCCAAGACTGTACCACCCCATAAAGTCCAACTGAGGAAACACTTGCTTTACTATATATATAAACAAGGAGAGTGAGTTTACTTTTAATACAATATGAGCACTGTTATCTTACACTGTTCAAGCTTGGAGTGTAAAAAGTTGAGATCAACTGCATTGTTTGATTCCAACTCAAACGAGTTGATAATATCGATATCACGTCCAGATTGTGAAGCCAACAAAGCGCCATATACTCTGCCTATGTCTATACTTAGTCTTATGAAATGCAAACAGTAAATAGATTGCAACTTACCAGTTTCAATAGCAGAAGGTGCCTGTAGTTTGATACGAGTATAATGATCGGAAATGTTTAATAAGACTAAAGGATGGCTATGATTTTGTTGTCAACTTTTTGGCGAGCAATGACGTGTTTAAAAGAACAGGAAACTTACACAGAAATGGATAACCCAGAGCTGCTTTGTACATTAGAGACAATAACTCCAGAAGTGCTTGGTGAATCTTCACTGGTATCCATTGCACTCATTTTTGTATGTAAAAAGGTGAAAAAGAAGAAGGAAAAGGGAAACTGGCACAGTTTTTTTTGTGTGTGTGTGTATATCTGCGCGTGTGTGTGTTTTTTAGGTTCACGGTTTGTCTGACCAATCATTAACTCTGCTTATTTGTTCATTTCAAAAAAAGAATGCATAAAATACTAATTTATAGTAGACAGTGCCATGTTTTGAGAATAAAGCATTAAATATACGTATTTTATTATAGAATGAGCAATGTTATATGAACTATTTTGGAGACCAAAATATTGTTTCCGATCGACCCAAGACTCCAAATCCCGTGTTTCCAAATATCAGATTCTGCTGTAGCAACTTGATATTTGGGTCGTTTCTACAGTTCAGTTCGGCAATGTGTGTCTTCGGTAGTCTAGTGGTGAGTATCCCGCCTGTCAAGATTGATAGGAGCGCTGGTGAGCGTATATGTGGAGAATATAAAGCATCTGACATGGAGTTATCAATCCAACCTGGATCTCCGATGGTATAAGGGTGTCGTTACATACACTTTAATTTTCACGACAAGCTAGATATAACAATCAAACATCTTTCTCCTCTTTATTAGTATTATTAGATACAGTTGCCTCTTTGAATAAGAAAATAACATACTATGTTTCACATCATCAGAAATAAAAAATATGATATTTGTAATACGGGCATAATCATTCGACAGCTCTATCAGTGTAACAGAGAGTATGTGATAAAGAAAATGTCTATACCGTGGTATGTATTCTAGAATGTTTATCTCTGTGAAAATAAACAAGTTCTTTCGTCTTCTTGGCTAAGATTTTGGTAATCATTTTCCGAGGTGATTTCAAGTACTGCTGTACAACCAAAAATTAGAACGATTTAATTTAAAATAGTAATTGGATTACTGTGTCTCTCTTTCTCTCTTTTGTATAAAAAGTAGTTTGAATATTATAGTTTCTAATCTCTAAACAAATTCAAAAGTAAAGGAAGATTTAGAGCTTGAGAATAAGTATTTAAATCTCTTATATTATCTTGCGATGAGCATATTTGTTTTTTAGTATCAAAAGATGCTGCGGCTTGTCTTTTACTTTTGGTTTTACTTTCAATCCGACTAGTTACACCGTAGTTTCTATATTTTTCTAATGTCAAAGCTAATATCTTTCTGCCAAATAGTTACACTTTCAAGTTGAACCGACTGTATGGTACAAGATATATAAACTACATTTACAATTATAGATAATGTCAGGCGGGCTGCTAACCGGAACCCTGTTTCTTTTTTTTCTGTTTTAAAACCTAAATAGTAACAAGTTTATAGAGTTCAACCATAATAAGCCTACGCTTCCTGCTATGAATCTCATTTAGAGTAAATGTTGGCTAAGAATAAGGTATGTGGTTTCAAAGTTGTATTAAAATTCAACTATATATTTATAGTCTCAAATAATTCCAATATTCTCTATCACATTTTTACCACTCTCTTCATAAAGTAAAAGTAAGTAGTTATAACTATGATAGAATGCTAAAGAGCACCCGGAAGGCACATTATTATATTATCAATCTGTTTTTCCGGAGAATCGGAATGAGTTTACCTTTTTTTTACTCAACATCCTTCCCAAAACAAACGAGATGTTGCTAAAAAAATGTTCAACCTCAAGTTTTTTTTTTTTTTGAGTGATTTTGTTGTCACTGATATATAAATATCATAAATTATTCGTATCTGTTCATTTTAGATATGCTCTCTTCATTTCTCTTGTTTGCTAAAAAGACATGACCGATGGCAGCTAGCTCTTAGTACATAATGTACCACGTAGCACTTAACACAGCCAAAATACGATTTATATTCAAAAAATAATTAACGTATTTTAGTTTCCTTCTTGTTCTCTTCTTCAACTCTTTTTATTTATTTATTTTCTAGATGGAATCTATCAGATCCTTTGTTATTAGACTACCCTCGTTTATAGAGAGGAGTTATTTCATATCTCCCGGTGTGGTATCCGTGGTTTTTAAAATCATTTGGTCTATATTTACTTTTATAGTGATTACGTTTCTGGTACGATATGGGTTGGGCGCAGTTGCAATAAAAAACACAGAGTCAGACACAGGCGAAGAAACAGTGTGGCGTACTTATCGCAATTACGGTCAGGTTCAAGGCATATCGAATGGAAGATGGGGGGACATGCTTTTTAATTTACCTTCAAAAAGGGTTATCCTTGGATTTCTATTTTGGTTGACCATTTATGCTTTCGAATTGCTCTTTTCACTTAGTATTGATAATGATTATGTGATACATTACAACGGAACAAACTGTGTAGGTCGTGTCGATAACCTTACAGTACTATCTTCTTCAATGTGGTCTGAGACAGCTTGGTTTTATACTCTTTCAAGGCCACCAAGAAATAACACGCTGTTAAGGGAGCTATTAAATCAAAGACATGTAGGGAATATTGGTTTACTTGGGGATGGTATCTTTGCCATGGCACCGACAGATGGACAATATAAACGAAATCAGACTGTCAATGTAGCAAGAGCTGGATTCGCTTGTACTAGCACTACACCTTTTGGAAAAACTAGCAGTGGCGGCATTTTTGACCTGGCTTCGCTTGGTAAGAGTCCATTACAAATGAGTAATTTGTCAACACCAAACTACCACAATTTCAGTGACGAAGATATTGGAATTATCCAAACAGGCTACGTCAATTTAAGAATGGCAATGGATACAGCGAAAACAAATATATCGGTAAATGGTACTACCTTATTTCTTATTCTTGTTTCAAATCCTTCTACGCACCTTGAAGACATAAACCAACTCACATACAACGCCTCCGTATTTTTAAGCGAGTGCACCATTTTTTACGAGTATGGTATTGTCACAGTTTTACAAGACGGTTATTTGAACGAAAAAAATATAGGTGGAAGCTACAAAAAAGTGGATAGCCCTGTTGAAGCCGAGTTTCTTAATAAAAGTATTGGCAACCTCCTCAACGAAGACAGTTACTTTCTTTCTCTCTATGACTACTCTGATATACTAGTAACTACCGAATATAACAAGACCTATCCAGAAACAATGAAAATCGCCAACGATATAATTGCAGCACATCTCCTCAATGGACTAGACTCGAATGCTGATTTGTGTACATTTAATCAAGAGCAAGTTCCAGTCTATGTTTCTGCCCTTGGTACCAGAATGTCCTTTGGTTATATTTTGATAGGCGTGCTTTTTGCGATAGCTTCTTTAACTATTCTATACATGTTTGCGCTTACCATGTTTACAAATAACGAACGGAATAGATGGCTACTCTACTCAAGGGATTGGCGCTTCACTGGTTATATATCTGCTGGAAATATAATGGATAAAAAGAAATTCAAGACATATGCAAAAAACTCTTATATCAGGACTACTGGCTCTAAAGAAACTCTCGATAACAGCGATGCCGATGCTTTATACTCGGAGAACCTCTTGAAAAA
>VCJG01003592.1:57908-71041 GCA_024140375.1 Backusella westeae | reverse complement strand
AAAAAAAAAAACAGTATATAAAAATGAATGTGTTATTTTGCCCTTCTCGTTGTGGTATTATAAAAAAGAATTAAACTTTAAAATACATACTGATATCATATAATAAAACGATAAGTCACTTTCTATTTTGGAGACTGGGCCTACTACATTTTTACACTGCAGGATTATTATGTAATACTTTTTTTTTTATCTTCTCTACTTATTACTTTAAGTATTGATACGCAACTTTTGCTAGTCATTATTCAAAACTTTTTTTTTTGTTCTTTTAGGCATGAAAAATAACAAGTTACCAATGAAATATGGGTATAGTATTTGGATAATGGAATATAGAATACCCAAATATCCATAGTGAAGCATTTTGTATACCACACTTATACTAACCATGGAGTGATTTGAATAATTTTGTTTCTTCAAACGTTGATTATTAATATGTGACTTCATGCCTGCATATTAATACTGGTAAGCATATGATTTTGAGCATTTTCAAAACGACAATATATTGCTTTTCGATGTAGTGTAACATTATGCTGAAAGAGGTAAAATTTTCTGATTTAAGCCTTTCAACCCCCCTTTTTTTCATGAAGTTTAAAAGAATAATAAACTCAGTCTACGTTGTCACTGAAATAGAGCGTATAAGCAGAGGTATCATCTATAATAATGTCTTACTTGCATATATCTTTTATTACTGTAGTTTTTCTTTTCTTTTATTAAATCTTTAGAACATTTAGAATAACCTGAAGTACTGTTACTCCATTAAAAGGCGCATATGCATTTTCTTTATTTTCTTGTTCTACAAAAAAAAAAAAATTTTTTTTTTCTGTTTTTTTTTTAGACCAAGTTGGATGTTGTAGAAAAACTCAGTTTCAGATCCGTATGTCATTTCTCTATACGTGTTATTCAAGCAAAATCAAATTCGATAATAAATGACAATGATTTTAATTTTATCTGTCTAATTGCTACGATTGTGCAAATGCATCAAAGGGGTAACACTCAAAAAAGGCTTTCGAATTATACATGTAGTGAAAACCAATGAAATAAACCCTTGTGTAACTATTTGCTTAAGCTCGTGTCCTATTTCTTAATTATCTTTTTGCTTTTAACATTTGATAATGTATTTTTGTAAGTAAAATAAAGCTTGTTTTTATATTTTTATAGGTGATCTGTTTATTAGTTCCATTTATAAAGAAACAGACGATCATGTGAGCTGAATAATAGATCATGTATACATTGTCAAATGTATGTATAGGTATCTCGAATTGCCAAGGTGGAAAGCAGTAGTGGAACGATTTCCTTGGCTTAGAACATTCGAAATCCAAATATATATATACTATAATATATTATAAAGAATAAAAATAGCACCAGTTTCCTATGAATCGATCATACATTTGTTTAATTCTAAATGAATGATGATGCTGATAGATCACTTGCGAATATAGGAATCGGATCATTGAATTTCCCGTATTACCGAGGCATCTGATTTCGAATTGAATGGCATTGGTTTCACTTGGTTATTTCTAGTACCAGCGATATATACAAACGCTCGGGTGTTTATTTGAAGATGTAGTTATAGATAAAGAAGGCTGTGACCTCACGTTTTTCTCGTTTGTTACTTTTTATATCACCATTGATGTTTTTAAATACTAAAAATAAATAAGCTAATAATATTGATGTACAAGAAAAAAGAAGCGTAACATTACACAGACTGCTCTTTTTTCTTTATAAGAACGAACAAATTTATTTCTTTATTTCGGGCTTCCTTCTTCTTCTTTTTCTTAATATATTTGAATCAGCATTTCTATTACTGTCGTCATTCCTTCTATATACAGCAACACTCATAATAATATAAACGAAATAGAATGACATTCGCCGATGAACCACTACCACGATCCTGCTCATCGTTTATTAGATGGTTTGGCATCGATGATTTCATCCCTGAAAAAGCAACAACCTCTTATTGGATGTCATCAAAGGCATTTTTCGCCATTCGATTTATAGTTGCCTTGTATTCAACGATTATTATGTGGACAGACATTGGAATTTCTGCAAAATCAGGTTTTTTCCAAGGCTTTTTTGCCTTTTTTACAAACATGACTTTTGTTGGGCTTCACGCCTACCTTATTGTAAGTTTAGAAATGGACAAAATAAACTAAAGTTTATTTATATTAAAGTTTATATATATATATAGACTGCTTTGTTTCATCACATTGTCTATCTCAAAGATGGAAGACCTTCCTTCTTCTTTTATCAAAAGTCTTTTCTCAACTATCTTTATGTTTATCTGTATCATACCATCGTCGTATACAAGTAGGCGAATTTTAGCTAGAGTAGTATTAATGCACACATAATTCTAATGGTTTTACTCGATACAATAGCATCCTTACACCTGTTGTTTATTGGGCTTTGCTGAATGCAGGAACTACAAGTAAGACAACAGATTAGACACAATGTTATAAATTCATAATGTTGAATTCCGACATTAATGGCATTAACGTAATTACTTTTTCTAAATTGTAAAAATAGCTATTGGTAGCCTCAGAACTTGGGTCAACGTTTCTGTGCATGGTGTTTCTTTCTTTTTAATGATGTCTGAAGTCATTATTGGTCGTATGGAAGTGAAAATTCGCATGGTTTTACCTGTCTTTTGCACAGTTATTCTTTACATGTTCCTTACATTTATTGTTCATGCTACGTAAGTTTTCTTTTACATGTGTACTTCTTACATAATTTAAACATTAATTTGAAATGTTTGTAGTGAGGGTTACTGGGTCTATCCTTTTTTGAATTGGAATCAAGGTGCTATAGCAGCTGCTTGGTACATCCTTGTTGGCGTCATTGTAGTCGTATTCTTCTTTATTCAAGTTCTTTTCCATTTTATTCGCAATAAGATTGCTACAAAACTGGGCAAAAGGGTCGTCCAGACACAGGATGTTTCCATGGAAAAGGTTGAAACTAACCAATCTTCCATTGTATAACTATTACACTTATTTATTTACTTTATATGTATCTTTGTAATAATACTTTTTACTTTTAATAATGGTAATAATAATAACAATAATACCGTAAAATTACACTATAAAAAAGTATACCATTCCATTATGTTGGATATTTTTTTTTTGTATGCTTTTTATGTTGGATATATAAGTGGGTGTCTATTCTACTAGAAGGGAACTCGTTCACAATAACGACTGTATTTTAAATTGATCTGATCTGAAACAAACGGGGTCATTCAGGCTCACCATGCATAAATTTTCTTATTATGGTTTATTTAAAAAAAAATGAAAAAGTCATTTATTCATTTTTTTTATTAACAAGACAACACATACGAAAGCGACGAGAAAAACGAAAGGAGGGAAAAAAAAATAACAAACTATTTACATCAAGTTATTCCAATTGCCAGCTTGAGAATCCGGTAAATTAAGCTGTTGTGGTAATAAATAAGCGGTCCAATCATCCAATTCAATACTACTAGGAACCGACCAGAAAGGGTTGTCAGGTCTATTTCTGAACACACTTGTTTGATCCATAACACTGTTATTATCCTGTGGTATGTACTGATTACTGCTTAATGGGTTCGCATACATTGGTATTGATGATGTCATAGTGGAAGAAGATGTTGATGAAAACATTGTTGTTTCTGGCAAACCGAATAAAAAGCTATCTGCAGGATGTAAAGGAAGTTGCATAGAATGTATGGACTGATTAGGTATACTGCTCGTTGTTGCTGTGGTAGTGGTAGTAGGATAAGAAGTATTAGATGTATTATTATTGCTGTTATTGGGCATAAGCGCATTTGGCATTTGTTCTAATGATGAATAATTGCTATTACTGCCATTGTTCATAAATCCAAATTGCCTTAATGAATAAGGATCAGCCTCTAAGCTATTTGTACTTGAACAGCTTTGATCTAGTATTAAAATAAGTCTCTTCCTCTTTATTTATTTGTGTATACGATATAGAAAAAAAACTTACTTTGGGCCATGGGCTCTGTTTGTAGACAAGAATAAAGTCCATTAATCCAGTCACCGTTTCCGATTGATGAAGGAGTTGAAGTAGCACTGTTGATCATCTCCGAATCCGAAAGGATATGTGTGCTGGGTGAACATGATCCACGAGGGGTGCCGCCACGTCCAACGTCAGAAAGTTTACCTTTAAATTCAGGGCTATTGACTTCATTACGAGAGCGTGATGATGCTTTTCGGTGATTTGAAGTAGCGTGCTGGATTGCAGTAGATATCTTCATGACGGGTTTACTATTTTTGTTTTTATTTTTCTTGCTCGTGTCTATCATTTCTTCTTGAATTTGCTCTTCTTCGTCATCTGGACTAAAGTCGGGCACAGATATATTACTTTGCTTAATCAATTGCTGAAGAATATTGTACAGGTTACCAGCACCATTTGATATCATGGCAAGTCGCTTAATAACACGCATTGCCTTGACAAGATTTGACTTTGCGACGTCGGACACTATATTATCGGGGTTGCTAGCGTTGTGGATATGCACAAGAGATGCAGTAAAGACGGGATAAATCGCGAAATTCCAGGAAACGAGTAAAAAGTCACGATGATGCATCTTCTCCGCAATATCCACACAGCGAGTGGCGGCACTTGTACAAATGCTAAGAGAAGACTGGGAACTGCGAGTCTGCTTTTGCCCACCATCCTTTTCAATGAATGGTCTGTGTAGTAAAATAAGTAGTGTGCAGTAAGAAAGATACATTAACCCTGACATGGATAACAGTGGTGTTTGTCCACGACTGTCCAGTCGACGAACGTTTATACTGGAAATCTGAAGTGCAGGGGGTAAGGCGGATCTCCATTCCGACAAGGCGTTATCGAGATAAGTAACAATGGCATCACTACCATGCTTTGAACTATGTGTTTTTGCTCTGGGCGTATAAAGACCTTGAAGTATTTTCCCCAGGATTTCGGATAGTTTCACAAGCTGCACAAATGGTTGATAAATTGGAATGTTTTCATTTTTGGCTTTTTGTGCCACTGTCTTGTCCAGTGAAGGAAAACGGACGGTGTCTTGCGTAACATCCATCACCTCGTCCCATGAGGCACCTTCCTTGGGGTAAACTTCATCACAATCTTCGTCAAAGATGGTCTGTGGTCGACCTGTGGCAGCAGATGACCATTTATCCATGATATAAACTAGCCACCATACACGACGCCTGGTTTCCTTTTCACTTTCGGGAATGTCCCAGCCCTCACTGGCACGATGTAAACCTAAATCTTGCGCCTTTAAAAATTTCAAATTTTTTATTTATTTTAGTAAAAAAAAAAATTACGGTTCGTTTGTCCGACTATTTCCTTACCATACGTATAGCCTATTGTACGATTAATTAAATTATTAAAAAAAAAAGATGGTGATTAGTCTACTATACATTTCTTTTTCACATGCCAAACTATATAAAAGAGAGATATCCAACTTACAGCCGAATTGAGTAACCAAGCACTAGTCACCTTTTCATCCAGACTCGCTCTATGATTTTGCGCAATGATCAATGCCTGTACAGTTGAAATACAAGGACGATAACGACCCTTTACATAGACCAATAGATTTTCAAATAACTTTTCTGACCATCCGTCAGGGACATCAAGTTTTTCACCAAAATCGGCCAACGCATCGTCACCAAACATTTTACAGGTTTCAATGTAACGTACCGCCGATCCATAAATGGAATTTAAAAGGGGTGCCGAAGGATAGTCGGGTATTTCTCCACGGTACTGTTTTAGAAATAATTGTTTATTGACAACGGGTAAACCAGGATGGATATAGGTGAAGAAGCTAATAAATAAAGAAATGAATGGTTTTGTCAGTAAAGGCGCTCATAATAGCATATCATCTATTTAATCTAATCCATCGTAAACATACATCTTCATTAATATATCGCTTGTGGACTTGTCGATACCGGCCACTCGATAAATCCAGTCATTCAAGCCTTTGATAGTGTCTCCTGGTCTGATCATTCCAAGGTCCTCCAACAAGAGTTGATTGGCGCCTTTTCCTGACGTATCAGAGGGCTCAAACCAAACCAAACTTTGGCCAAAGCGCCGAATTCTAATACCAATTTGAGAGGCGATACGAGCATCCTCAAAATTAATCTTTTGAGCCAAAAGAGGCAGAGGACTCATATCACCGATATAACGAGCACGCATGTTGGTGCTAAGTGAGGAAAGCTCGAGCGAAAGGGCCTTTTGCTGCTGTTGCTGCTCGGGGGTGGCGCCGGCTAAAATTGGTGTTACTTTTTCGGGTTGAGTCATTCGTGTATTGTCGTCGTTTTCTGACTTGCTTTTCGTTTGCTGCTGTTCTTCTATCTTTGTATTGTCATCATCGTCATCATCCATATCTTCATCCTCGTCGTCAACTGGCTCGCCTTTAATGTGATCAGCGTCACCAAGACTGCCGAGAATACGCTCCATCCGTTTTAATCTGTTTTCCAGTACTTCGATATAACTAAAAAGATAAATGTCAGAAATTATTACAATTATTGCCAAATTAGATGTTATACCCTTTGGGAGGACCCCGCTTCTTTGCACTATGAAAAATAGCAATACTAGTTTAGCAGACAGAAACTAAAGTTACATGAATTGACACGTTACCTATCATTGAAGGTGCAATCTGATTTGGAAGTTATGCAGTTTTTACAAGGCTCTCCTGGTCCTTTTGCATCACACTTTATTTTTTTGCGTCTGCAAGTGTCACTATGTTAAATGGCGATAAATTTAATATATGATAATCCCATTTATTTTTTATTTCATTGGTTATTACCAAGCTCTACTAATACGAGTACGTTTATGATCATTTCTATCAACGTCTTGCATTATTGGCTGCTGCAATTGTTGAGGCGGAGGCGGAGGTATTTGTGTTTGCTGATACATTGGATAGTTCAAGTGAGGATACGGACTTGGTTGTAAGGGCCGCAATGGCGGCTGATCGCCACTTGGTTCAGGTCTAGAATTCGGTGGTGGATGCTGTGACCATCTAACCGGATCTGTCATGACCAAATAATGAGAATAAAAATATTAAAAAAAAAGAAAAGAGACAGAAAGGGGAAAGAAAAGAAAAAGAAATAGAATAAGAGAGAAAGAATATGTGTTTGTAATACGACAGATTACAAACTGTTGTCCACTTTGGAGTTTGTGACGTTGAAAAAAAAACGTCCTCATTAAGATTTTAATGCTCCTTTCCTGGAACATTCAAAAGCTCTAAAAAAAGTAAATTTAACTGCATTCACTGAAGCCCATGGGTTGATACAGTTAATAAAAGTATCAAAGATATCAAGTTACCATGGTGACCGTAGCCATGGCAAGCGCAATAGTAAGTTGGGTGGGTGATACAGCATGTACTAGTAAACATTCGGTTTTTTCATCGGTAAAATATTCTATTGCTGCTGTTATCCTAACACTCTGATTAATACATGACCAATGGATTTACGGTGGTGAAAAAAATATACCCTTTAAAATAGGTTCTACTTTATGCAATTCATTTTAATTGATTGTTGATAGAAACAGACTCTGTTATTATTATCGTTTGTTGTTGTCACGTTCAGCATCGCCTGAGCACTCGCATATCGTTCATTTTCATTTATTTATTTATTGTAATACAAAATAATACATATCAATCTTTTTTATACCAAATTGGAGTGCAAGAGATTCCCCATTAAAAGATTTTTTTTTTTACGCATCTTTTTGCAAAAGGAAAAAAGTATTGGTTCAAACTCAATTTAAAAGTCAAATAATATCTACAGATTCTCTTCTTTTTCATTGCTTTTATTTTCATTTATAAAGCTGTGAACCAATACTTAGTAAGGTATCAATGGCTCGTATAACAGTAGCAAGTAAAGATGTTTGCGCATTTACTTAAAACAACTGATAGATACTTGGACAATGTGTGTCTAAATAAGGAAAGTGGCGAATATTTTCCTGTTTAAACTTTTGATATTCAGTTTCGGTATTGAATGTTCCTTTTTTTTAAAAAAAAAAAAAAAAAGGTAAACCATGCAGGTATCCCTTCCTGCACATTTATTAATATGCATGTTTTTGGAATAGCACACTTTTTGAGAGTCCACACACCAATGTATACCAGCTTGGAGGCTTAGAACAGCAGCAGGTTTAAAAGACTGGTTTTAATCGAGTACTTGGACCAACTCCTTTCAAGATTTTTGCTATATCGTTACCACTTTCACTTTCATGATTGTTTACCTGTCTTTAAGATACACCTATTTTCCACATACAATGCTTAAAGACCAAATGAATACAGAGAATCCTATGTTCTTTATATTTGAATCAATACAATAGTAATCACTCACATTCAGTAGCTCTAAAATATTTTTTATTTATTTACAATAGTAGGTATCCATTAAAATAAATCGTTTGTACATTTTTACATTTAAATACAAAGTACTCTGTGTTTTTACTAAAACGGGACGAGTTCCAGATTGGTTGTAGCGTACGGTCACATCTGACTGATACTTTTTCATCAATAAACGACTCACGCCAGTCATAAATCATCCCCAGAGGTGTATCATAGTATTGGGTATTCTGGTCTATCGTCATCTTTAGTCGAGATGGGATGATATAGTCTTCCTTATAAGCCATTCCACTTGCACTATAGGTGAAATCATTGGTGAGCTGAAGACTGATAAAGGTAAATCGGTGCTCTGGTAGCTCAAATAGAGGTTCACCATGGTTTTCTACCATAAATCTTCCCTCTCTTTCCACATGTCCTACTTTACAGTGATGTAGATATAAGGTGTCCAACTTCTTGACATGCTGCGTTAGAAAACTTGCAAGATCGACCGACAATTCAGCATGCGTCAGCTTGAGTTCTTTTATATCGCTTTTAAAATCAGGATTTCCCTTTTTCCGACGAATATGTAGTTCCACATAAGCCAAGCCAAGTGACTCCAATGTTTTTGGCAAGTGCTGATCAAGTATATCCTCCAAGTAGATGGCAGCCTTTGCACCTTTTTTCTCTTTAAACTCCAATTCAAGCCTCTTCAATTCTGTAAAATGACGGAAAAAACCAAAATCTACAAGAGGCGCTTCTGTCAGTTTAAGTGTCTGGAT
This sequence comes from Backusella westeae, assembly GCA_024140375.1. NCBI lineage: Eukaryota > Fungi > Mucoromycota > Mucoromycetes > Mucorales > Backusellaceae > Backusella > Backusella westeae. The sequence continues at coordinate 61,966 of VCJG01003592.1, read as the reverse complement.
TGAGTGAAATCCTTTTAGCGATGCCATAAGACGGATCATTTGCTTTGATAGCGACAGGTTTATTGAAAAGCTTTTCAGGTTCATTGTGTTGAAAAACTCCAGCGCTGGAAGTTTTTTACATGGCACTTCAAAGTTTAAGCTTGTTAAATGTTGTCCGATTCCGCGGAGAAGGGTGATTATTTGATTTGTAACGTTTTCAAGGTCGTCTTTTGTAAAGCGGTTCAATTCTGACAATGTAAAGTGTTGTATGCTAGTATACTTTGCGGTGAGATATCGGATGACTGGTGATGTCAGGTTAAATGAGTAAAAAGGTGGGCGTAACAATTTGAATGTCTTTAGGCTACTAGCAGGTTGTATCGTTGTAGGAAAAGTCAATTTACTTTCTATCTGACAATGGTGCAATGCCAGTGACGTTAATCTTGATAAGCTTTTGTGTAATAACTCCAAATCGATAATATCGACATTTATGTATTTCAGCACAAGATCTGTTACATGAGGAGCATTTTTTATGCGTGTAAATAGTTTGCTACAATTTAAAAATTTACCAAATCCTGGAGAAAGTTCAAGCTTGGTAAGTGAGTTGAATAAACCAGAATCAAGAATATCCAAAAAGCGTTGTCCAAAGCCATCATTTTTTATATAGCGAATGTTACTTTTCCAAGGCTGAGTTAGTTTGTTTTCTGCTTCTGTAAGTTGTTCTGGATCGGAATGTTCATACTCCTCGCTTCCATGTAAGTTGAGATGCGTAAGGTTAGGGAAATTGGCTGCAAGATCCATATAATCGAGGTATTGCTGAAAAGAAGTTTGTACAACCAGTCGCTTGCATTTTTTTCCATAATTACTTCCACTTGACTTGAATTTAAGCAGTAACGAATCGTACTTTGCACTCTGTCGAAAGGGAATCACTATTGTTTCAATATCGAGACCTGAGCATAGAATGCTTGCCCACTTTTTACACACAAACATACAGTTCATCTTTTGTTTGTGATGTAAAAAAGTGAAGATAATAGTTAGAATTTCGGTAGATAAATGATTCATTTGAATGTATATAAATCAATGAATGAACGACGAAAAGAAAGAAAAGAAAAGAAAAGAAAAAGGGAAAAAAAAACGAACAACATGTCATGAACGAAAATATATAAAGGCACAAAGATTCATTTAAATCAAACCAATCAAACCAATCAAACATTTGTCTTGTCTTAAAAAAGAATTTTTAGACTCCATTTGATAAAAATGAAGCACTGACTTTCAAATGCCTTGTAAAACAAAAGGTAGAAAATCAGAAATATGTTTGAGCTTTTGTTTATTTATTCTTTATACTAATATAATACAAGGCAGCCATTGTAATATATAGTTTGTGCTCTCGCACACTCGAACTCGAATGTAGAATGGGGTGGTGTGTTTCCATCACAACTGACCGGCTTTTGGATCTTTTGAATGGTATGATCATCATGGATGTATTTTACGCCACCCATTACCAGTGGTATTACTATGGGGGCTGCTGTCCTGATGTTGGAAATAGTGAGTATTGTTATCTACAACCAATTTCAAATCCCTTGGAATAAAATAAACTTCGCTGTAAGAGTATCCAGTAGTGCTATAGCTATAGTCGCTATAAAGTTCAATATCAAGAAGCGACAGGCGACGATCTGGCAGTTTAAAAAAATTTATCATTTGGTTTTTTGGGCGACTCCACTCAATTCCCCTAATCACATGTCCAATTTTACAGCTATGTAAGTATAATGTATGCAGTTTTTTTAAGTGTTTGTTCATATAAGTGTCCAAGTTTGCTGCTATTTCTGACCGTTTTAATTTGAGTTGCTTGATGCCACAATCGGTGGATTTATCATATTTAGCTGGAGAATAAACCAATTGGGCATAGCTTAATGCAAGAGACACAAGTTTATTTGGCAGACAAAAGTAGACCAGTCTATTGAATGCAATCGAGGGTTTGAGGCCTTTCTTTTCCTTGAATTCCAACTCGAGCACCTTCAATTCTGTGAATGGCCTGAAAACACTATAATCGTCCAAAGGAGGAACATCCTTTAGCTTGAGAGTTCCAAGATTGCGCAATCCGTTTAATGAGAGCAGTTTTCGGCTGAATGGTTTTGATAAGCCCACATTGACTGAAAGATAATCCAAGTTCATTGAAGCAAATGTATCGGCAAATTCAAGTTTTTTGCAAGGCCCATCGATTTCAACATGAGTCAGATTATGTCCAATTTGCTGGAGAAGAGCAAACGTTTCATTCACCAATCGATCGTTATGCTCTCTATATCTGAATCCAAGGGCCCCAAAGGAAAAGTGCTGTATTCCACTGTATTTCTTAATAAAGTACTGCATGGCGGTAGGCTTACGAAAGAAGAAAGACGCAGGTGCAGGAATCTTGAGAGTCTTGAGATGAACCATGGGCAAGATATCAAATGGTTTCTTTTGACGATCGTCAACAATACTGGTTTTTAAAGTAAGCGACTTTAAATTTGGCGAGCTTTTATGTAATCGATCCAAATCCCAAATATCAAGATAGCCATATTTAAACGTCAAGTTCTCCAACTGCGGCATGTTTTTTAGCGCATTGAGTAATGCGTCAAATACTTTTTGGTCACAGAGAAGTGGTCCAAGCGTAAGTGTTGTAAGTGAATGGAATACGCCTGAGGATAAAATAGAAAGACAATTTCTTCCAGCAAAAAACATTTCGATAGTTTTAAGCTTATTTCTCCATGATTGCAACCGGTTGTTTTGGTATACATTGGCCATGGCCCATTGGGAATGAAGGTCTTTGTCAGTTCCATTAAAAAAGAGATGAGTCAAATTCGGAAGCTGTGTTGCTAGTTGCTCGAAATCGACACAGTGATTTCCAGAAAAACAATAATCCTGTCCTCTTATTATCAACAGTTTCTTGCAGCCGTAACAACCTGATTCAAGTTTCTTGAAGAATGGCTCGTGAGGAGCTTTATCAGGAAATATGAGTGTTTCAACATCAAGGCCACCGCGTAAGACATTTGCCCAGCGAGTACAAACGCGCATGCACTCAACTTTTTGCTTGTAGTGAAGTCCCTTGAAAACGAGTGTAAGAAGTTCTGTAGAAAGCTGGTCCATTTTTGATAAAAGATAGGCGAGAAAACGAAGTGGTAAATCAATCAAAAGTGAGTGGCGCCTTTATCCGCCTATTGTGTCACAAAGCGAGACAAAAAGTCACGCTAATCCAATGAAGCTGCATTAGTAGACATAAAAGTTCTGTCATTAATTCATAAAAATGCAACAAAAGTGAAATATTGACAAAAAGTTGAATCTTTGACCCGTTTGTGCGTTCAAATGCATTGGAACACATTGGAATCCTTTTTCGAATTTAAGATATACCTCCTTCATGATAAACAAAAGTAATGTGAAGGTTTTAGCACTAAAATTGGTCGCACTCAACGAATGTTAAGTTCATCCATTAACCCTTTTATGGCGATGTTGTTGTCAGGTGCGCTTATCATTTCTTTATATTTGACGAATGAAATAGAAAAGATAATAACAATTATAGAAAATCAAATTAGTTATAGAATGCCCTTTGATGATATCATTGAAGCAACCCCACAGTTTTTGTATTCAAATTGATATTCATATTTAATAAAAAATACAGAAATCCAAAACGTGGTTTTAGTGAAACATTAGCATATCTTCTTTTGCTTTCAATCATTGGATTGGAAATCAAGTGGCCTTGGATACGAATGTGATAGAATTGTCTGGAACTTTATGCTTAATATAGTATTGTGTGCGTATATATATAAATGTATGTGGATGAACGCATATGTATAAAATATGAAATGCTCTTTTTACAAACAACTAATTAGTAGGTTGGTGACAGGCGTGAAAAAAGAAACTCCGTTATGAATACAAAGGGAACTCTACACTGAGCACCTTAATATTAATTTGCTAAAAAAGCAACTCTTATTCATCAGGGATGTCATGAAAGAATTGATGAAATGCACATCTATGTTTGATAGCCCTAGTTTTATGTTAGAATTTGATATACTATTGATTTGATGAAAGCAAACCATTTTACTTTCCTT
>VCJG01003592.1:21592-38696 GCA_024140375.1 Backusella westeae | reverse complement strand
ATATATATATATATATATATATATACATAAGTTTACTTTAGATTCAATTATTACTGTGTATGTTTGTTACTTCACAGACATTTTACTAGAATCGATACATCTATATCAACATATGCAGTTGATCCTTGTAATCAATACAGTGATACTATTATTTCCATGGCAGAAAAAATAGATAAAGAGTACTTGGTAACCTTACCATGGGGCTTAGCAGCATAGTAAGTAAGCGTGGAAAGTACCATTTACTACATATACTAAATTATGCATATATAATAGTTCTCTTTTTCAGGCAACACTTGTATACACTTATAACAGCAATTCAACAGATCCAAAAACTCGAGAAAGTTCCATTGATTATCTAGTTAGATATTCCAACATATATAAGAAGGATGCTTATCTTCAGAAAACATGTGGTTCACTAATAGTGTTAACCATTTTATCCAGCATTAATTCACTTAAAATCGAGGAATATAGCGATGATGAATGTGAAGGTTGTGTGAATTATGCTGACTGTCAAGATACTTATAAAGTTGAAAAGAAAAATTCATTTGTTTGTAAAACAATTCGTGAACATGTTAAAATCGCAGCCGAATAACAGTTTTGACTTTTTTAAAGATGAATAAAAGGATATATTATGCCGAGTAACAATAGTCAAGGAAATTTTTCCTGCTGTTTAATTTCTCTTTTTTTTTTAAATTAAGTAATGTGTTTTTTTCAAGCCGAGAACATCAGAACGCAACACATTAATACAATAAAAGATAGGCTACAAGTCACTGGTCTTGAAGAAGTATGGAAGGGAGATCAGCACCATTATCAGCAGAAGAACACGTGATAATCCTGGAGAGCTGAGAATGAATGAATTGTTGCTTTGAGTCACTCATCCTCTTCTTCTCTTTCTTTTAGAACTTATTTATTAATCTCTTTTTACTCGTAAAAAAAGAAAGAATCAATTCACATTGATTTTCTTTCTTGTATAGACTAATTCACTTTCACCATTTTCAATCTTTCTCGTGTTTCGTTACCTGCGTTCCTGCAACCTCAAGGGAACTTGCAGCCTAGTCGTATTGATTTACTAAAGATCACGCAGGTATTTATTGCTACTAATATTATTATTATTGAAGGAATACACCAAACATAAGGTTTTACGCATATTAACGGCCTTTAATAGGCACAAGAAGTTCTACTTGAAAGAGGGCAGGAAACTGTTGTAGGCACTTTACACCTGACTGTTCACCACCTGATATTTAGCTATGGAGAAGAAGAGATATGGGTAGGAACGAATACAAAGTGGGAATGTCTGGAAGGGAGAATATGGCATATTCAAGCTATTTCGTATAGATTCCTTATCCAATTATACAAACTGTGGAAAGACAGCTTCCTTCACTCCAATCAGGTCGACACCCGCTTTATATTAAATGTCGGGACTTTATGATTATTACGTTATCTTTATTAAAAGAGGGGGAAGCTCAAGATGTATTTGATAGCATTCAAAAGCTAGCATGTATTTGTACGTACAAAGCGTGTGTGTGTAAAATGATAATGGCAGTGATATATAATAACAATGATAATAGCTTCCTTTGAGCAACTTTATGCATATTCTTACCAGCCACAAACACCTTTTACGTCGACAAATGGCTGGAAGATTTATGACCCACTCAAAGAATACGAACGCATGGGTGTAGGAGTAAAGTCAGATACGTGGAGATTTACTACTATTAATAGAGATTACAAGGTAATTATACTTACATATACAAATGTAATAAAATATACTCACTACCTTAAATAGTATTCACCAACATATCCACGCACACTGGTGGTGCCTACCAAAATAAGTGATAACGTATTAAATTATGCTGCAAAATATAGAAGTAAAGCCCGAATTCCAGCTCTTTCATATCTCCATTGGCATAACGCTGTATGATTATATCAAAAGCTTTTTTTTTCATAATAATAACAGTACTTAATTGTAAATATATATGTTACTTAGGCAACCATCACACGTAGCAGTCAACCTCTTGTAGGGTTTAAACAGGCACGGTCTATTCAGGACGAAAAGCTAATAGAAGCCATATTCTCAACAAATGTCCCAACTGGGCCAAATGGTGAAATCGTGTATGGATCAACTGCAGCCAATCTTATTGTTGATGCAAGACCAATGGCAAATGCGGTGGGTAACGTGGCAAGAGGTGCGGGTACAGAGAACATGGACCATTATCGTAATTGCAAGAAGATATACGTTGCCATCGATAATATTCACGTGATGAGAGACAGCTTGGCTAAAATGAGTGAAGGTAATAAAAATAGATGCAACTAATACAAGTTTTGTTTTGTTTATATTAACTATTTAATAATAGCAATGCAAGGGGTTGATACAGCGGGTGGATTAGTAAACCGTGGTGCATTACTGAGGTCCGGTTGGTTAAAGCACATATCTACAGTGATTGAAGGAACAATGAACATTGTCAAAAACATCCATGTATACAATTCACACGTGCTCGTTCATTGTTCTGATGGTTGGGATCGTACATCGCAACTTGTATCACTGAGTGAACTATGTCTTGATCCTTTCTATCGTACAATTGAAGGGTTCCAGATTTTAATCGAGAAAGACTGGGTCTCTTTTGGTCACAAGTTTGCAGACAGGTGTGGGCACTTATCCAATGAAAAGTATTTTGTCAATATGGTTCACACAGGTGGAAACACGGCAACAAATACAATCAAAGATATGCAAAACAAGTTTTATAAATCAAACTACTATCAGCGTGAAACAAGTCCAGTATTCCATCAGTTTTTGGACTGTATTTATCAACTCACTTGCTTATATCCAACACGCTTCGAGTTTAATGAAAAGATGCTTCTCGATCTCCATTATCATGTCTATTCGTGTCAATTCGGTACATTCTTATTCAACTGCGAAGCTGAACGATCGAATTACTACCCCCAAGATAAAACATATAGTATCTGGGATTATATCAACTCTGATAAACAAAAGTTTACGAATGAACTATATGATCCAATGAAAGATAAAGACTTGGTCGATGATGGCGGTGTGTTGATGCCAGATGCGACAAAGGTAAAGTATTGGGCTGCTCTTTTCAACAGAGATGATGAAGAAGTAAACTCTGCAGTTGCGTATGGATCAGCACCTTCACCTGGCGAAAGCACAATGACAGATCCTCTTGGCGTCGCTGAAGAATAATATCCCCCTTTTTTTATTTTTTCATATTGATATTGTCATTTGAAGTATGTAGTTTTATTGTTCACTATTTCGTTTATTTTTATTCACTTTAATGATCTAAAATAAAAATGAATTTTGTGCTTCTGTTCATGTTCTTTTTTTTTTCTTATATAAATCTACCCTTTTTGGAAAGGTGTTAAAAAAACTGTGTTGCTTCAAAATGTTGATGATATCTACATTGTCTTCTAAAAGTCACTAAATTGGCTTCTTGTCGATATAACCTTTTATAGTAAATTAATCAAGCCAATGAAAAGTCTGCTTGAATTATGAAATCATTTTATTAACCTTTTTTGTCATAATTATCTAAACATGTTGTCATTCAAGTACTGCTTTTCTGACTAACTTTAGGTTAATGTATCGTTTATCCCTGTACAATCTCGAATATAGTGGATCATAATACAGTGATATCACAAATATATCATCGTTTTTTTTTTCTTTTTTTTTTAAAAAAAGAAAAAAGAATACAATAGAACGTACTAAAAGGACAAAAGAGACATTCTACTATCTCTGAAAGAAAAAGAAATATGTTATTGAAGTAGTCTGAATAAAATTGATTCGTTGTATCCAATAGAATATTGAATTCTTAAACAAAAACCTGTGCATGTTCAACTCTCCAAAAAAAGTATATTTTTCCCATTTTGTGATGATTTATTTAACACAAAACTTGTTAAGACTGAGCCATTTTTTTTTTGACAGAACGTCATTTTTTAGCGATTAAATCTACTTTTTGCCAAGCTTTCGTCTTGAATTAGTATAGCTAGCTTCTGCTTTGGCGTCATCACAAGCCATTTTAAAAGATATATAAATATGAGTAACTTTAATGTAAAATTACAATCCAACACAACAGTTATTTTACTTTTATAACACAAAAATGAGGTAAACCTTGTTGCTTTGTTGGCATATAAATCAGTTTAATAACTCACTGTATTATGTAGCCACTACGCTAATGAAATCCCACTTGAAGCCCCCAAGGCCACTTTAAATGGCTCTGCTTACCCAAGCATTGATAACATGACTATTTCAAATAAACCCGAACAGAACGTAAATCAACAAGAAGTCAATCAAAAAGGTAAATAATAAATCGTATGGCTAAAAACCTCGTCATTTTCAAAAGTTATTAATCCCATACACCCAATGCTATTACCAATAATTAGATGAGTCAGGATCGATGCTTTTAAGGTAGGATATAGAGTATACTTTACATGAGTTTTTATATAACCATATTCACAATTTATTATTTTTATAGATTGAAAGGCGGAGCAGGATGTCTCACTGATTTTCTTGCTGCTATTGGATGCTGTTGTATTTGTGAAGATTGCTGTTGCTAGTAAGTACTAGTATATATACATATATGTAATTTCAATTCCTAATCTCGATATTTTGAATAGATTTACTACAACAAGTTAACTTTATTTATTTGATCTTGGAGGGTGCATGATTTTACCTTTATTTTTTGTATATATATCTAAACACCACTACTGCTTTTAATAAATAAACATGATAATAACATATATTATAAAGAAAAGAGTACAATATAGCAATAGTATCTCTCATGGCTGTTATGGTATATAGAATAATTATTTTTAGTTTGAATCTATGAATTTGTATAGCACAATAGCGTCCATTGTACATAAAAAGCGATATTCTATCAGAATGAAAACCAGTGATCATTAGTATCATAATGATAGATAGATCACAAATAAACCATCCACCAACTAATTAAAAATAAATGTGTACTATGGAGCGGCTTTAATTTCAAAGCTTCAATTTTCTAAAAAAGAAATACTTGAGGCGTTCTATTGAATAAAGGCGTTGATGTTCAGAATCAGAGTAAAAATAAATTAATTCAACCAGAGGCTTTTTATTTTTCGAAGATGTAGCTGTAAAACCACCAATAAATTGCTCATTCTTTGGCTCCCACTAGTCATTTTTGGAAATATAGTGGTAAATATGGAGTAAATCAAGTCTAAATGGTGAGTATTAATTTAGGCCAGAATACCACTTTTTTTTTATACAAAATGTGAGATTAATAAATATAAAACCAAAAAAAAGCATCTATTTTAATATAATATACCTTGGATGAGGGCTTATTTTATTCAATTCTTCTTTGCCAAAAAAATAATTTTTAAACGCAAATAAATGCTGTTGGTTGGACGTTTCTTTTTATCACTATTAAATGAAATGGGCATTCCAAAAGGATAATAGCTTGTAAAATTTTTGTGCTGAAAGTAAAGTTTACTTAATATGGCAGCCGTTTCTTCGTCTATATCTTTGGGAAGTACTATTATTTATTAGTAATAGCAATTAAATCTTCCCATTCTCAAAGTTTAGATTTGGATGTTTCACAAAATCCTTTAATTCATATTTTGGGAAATCTTGCTACTTTTAGTCTTACAATAAAATAAAACCAAACAGTAATGCCAATGTTGTAGCTTTTTGAAGCTTGTATTTCATCTTATTTCCAAGAAATGAATTTACTGTTATAGGAACAGGAATTTCGGTTCCGCCAGCGTGCGAGTTGATTCCATCAATAGCTTTGGATCTTGATTGCCAATTTCATAAAAATTGATTTTTGGATCCCTGGAGAGATGGATTGAAATGTAGACGCTATGACTATGCCCACCAGTACATTCAACAGAGCAAATGTTCACGAGTTTGTCCTTTTTTTTAACCTCGCTATTTTCTTCTTTGGTACTTTTTGCAGTCTATATTTTACCGAGACTGTACATAGCTTATGTTCCATGATTTGGCGGCACTCAGTGCATCCTTGGTTTTTGATAAGATCCAATCTAGATTTTGGTCTGGTAGACCACTGCACCATACTCTTCTGACACAGTTTTTTGTTTCCTGCTTTTGTTTGTGAAGTTGTCATCCAATATCGAGGGTGATACTCATAAAACCAGCAATGCTTTCGTCAACAATATGTGTGCAAAGCCGCCTGAGCTAATAAGCTCAATTGGCTATCTTAAATATACTGAAATTTATTATACAGAATCTCACATGAAATCTTAGGAACCCAAGATGAGTCCCCAAAGAAGGGGATCCCAAAAATTATCCACTATCGATTCAAACACTTGACCAAATTAGTTTCAGAAAAACTGGGCGGGGTTTTTAAACATCTGATAAATTGAGAGTGGAAGCAGGAAATAGCTACTTTATTCAATTAGCTCAAGGGGGGTTTTCTATTTTTTAAGTATCCCAGGATCACCTGTTTAATATTCCAGAAAAACCTCAGTAAAATAATGAGGTGAGAGACGAGCCAAATTCATTTTAATAGTACTTTTTATTTTATATATTAACTCAATTAAGCTGTATAAAGCTGATAACGGACATCTATTTTTTAATCAGATAACCAAAAGACTATCAAACTTCTATGGATACATAACAACTCTTTTTATCGTTTGTACCATGTTTCTACTTTGGGAAAAGCTATAATAAAAGGGGAATTGATGAGGAAGGTTTTAAAATATATATAATGATATTTGAACCAATAGGGATGAGGTTAACGTTTTCTTTTGACAAAAGGATTGATAAAAAGTATTTTTTTAAAAAAAATAAGGGTTGCATTATCTAAAAATAAAGTTTTACGATCCGATGAATGCAAATCAACGAAAATAAAATGGCAATGGTAGCGCTAATCAATAGAATGATACATATAAAAAAAACCTATTTATACTTGTTATCATGCCATATTCATCTTTGAAATAAAACCATCAACATCCGTGGCTCTGAAGTATATTTTTTTCTTCGAAACCCATTATTATTATTATTATTTCTCTTGAACGGAGTTAATCCTTTCCTTTTAATCTACAATATAAAACTTAAATAAAGTTCGTGCGACGTTAACTAGATCACTCATTTGCCTGTGACAATAATAAGAATGGGACACAGTATTATTTATATTATATTATATTATTTATTAAACTTTTCATAATAATATTACATATTGTTGCGTGATAATGGTAATAAGAAATAATAGATAAGAGCAAGACAGATTGATAGCGTGATGTTATTAAAGAAGCATTCCGGCAATGGAGGCAGAAATCCAGGTACAAAAGGCACCACAAATCATGGCAGAAACAGCCAGTTTAGCGACTTCACCGCTTCTTTTTGGTGCTATTGTGGTCAACACACCAATTTGAACACCAACACTACTGAGGTTAGCAAAACCACAAAGAGCATAAGTACAAACAAGTTCAGAACGATATGATAAAAGACCTTTGTATGTAGAAGTCATGGCATCATCTAGGCAAGAAGTTTAATTTTTTTTTTCAGGGTAAAAGGAAAATTTGTTATCAAAAAAACACTTACAAGCTACAAACTCATTTGCCCAAATCTTGGTAGCAAGCAACTGACCAACAGAAACAAGATCCTTGTTATCTGTACCGATAAGCCAAGCAATCTAAAAAGTAAATAACAACCAAATTAAAAAAGAAAGTTTCTGAGAATTCATTCAAGAAAAAATACTTTACGGGAACAAAGATATAACCAGTAATAAGCTGAATTGTTAAATTTTGGATAGTGATAAAGTTACCAAGCCAGGTCAAGGCAGCATTTACAGCATACAAGAGAGCCAAGAGAGAAATCAAGTTTCCCATGATGGCAAATATAACTTGGATACCGGTAGTTGCTCCCAATCCAGCAGCATGCAAGACGTTTTTAGGGCGATCGTCACTTTCAGGAACTCTAACCTCATGTGCTGTGAGTGGAACCTCCGTTTCAGGCATGCGTAACTTTGAGACAGCAAGTGAACAAGGAATCGACATGATACACGAAGTCAACAGGGCCTCGCCAGAAACACCCATTGAGATGTAACCAAACAGGACTGAACCAGATATGGTTGCGAAACCTGAGCACATGATCTGGTGCATCTCAGACTTTGTCATATAAGGCATAAATGGCTTTACCAGGAGCGCATTCTCGCTTTGGCCTAAAAATGGAGATGCTACTGCAACAATAGCTTCTGCACCGGAAACCTAGAGAAAAAAAAAAGTTTTTTTTTTTTTTTTCAATTTAATTGGAGGTTCTACTACATTATTTGAATAAAACTAACCTGAAGGATGGCTTGGAAAAAGACGGCCGACTTTGCAAGGAACCATTGTAACGCACCATAGTAATACAAAATCTGTACTGTCGATGCAAAAAAGATAATGGCAGGGAACACGGCAACTGCAAACGTACCTGAATTGGCAACATCATCGCCAAATACGAATGCTGTACCGTATGAGGCTTTACCCAGAAATCCTTGTGCGAAATTGGATGCCCAATTAAAAATGTCATGACCTGGTTTGGAACGGAAGACAAATAAAGCAATAACGAACTGAAAAAACATACCACCAATAACAGTGTTCCAATTGATTGCCTTACGATTCTATACAAAAAAAGTAACACGCGCACACATCGGATATTTAAAAAAAATTATTTTCTTGGGCACATGAATTTATTTTTTTCAGCAACTTACCGTGGAGGAAGCGTACAGGGCAACTAAAAACACTATCACACCAAACAATGCAATAAGACGCTGGACACGGTTCGATTCAGGGCTTTCATCAATTGCAAACACAGTAATTACAATGACTGCAAAGACGGAGAAACCATAGAGTAGAGTGCGCCAGCGTTTAGGTAAGGCCATGATGGGTTTACCGGCGGTTCGAACGAGGAACATCCAGGGTCTTGTTACAATTGACTTTGGAGCATACGTAAAGAACATGTATAATGTGAACCAAGCATAAATCAGACCGAGAATAAGATTTTCCTGGCTGTAACCCTTGGGTACTTGAAGTGCGTAAGCAGCAGCCAGGAAACCTGTAAAAATGAGGAACATACTAAGACTATATTAAGTAAATATGAATAAATTAGTTAGTTGATGTTTCTCACGATACACCTGAATGTGTAAAAAATATAGAAAAATATAATAATAGTAAAAAAAAAAATGATTGATTATTCTTTTTCTACTTACTGGAACCATTTACGATATTTGGAGTAAATGCGACTGAACCATCCAGGTTCATCCTCATCCTCGTCTTCTTCATATTCACTGGTGACATTATCATGCTTGACTTCAAATGAAGCAGAAGTGGGAATATGTACAGAGGTATCTAATGGATCAACAGTTTTCTTTTCTTCGGTTTGGTATTCGTGGATTTCCGTAACCTGAGGGCTAGAGTAGACATGCGTAGTAGAGAGTTCAGCCTCGGTCATGGTTTCAATGGGTGGAATCTGTTCTTTCTTGGTCGAAGAAGCTATAGAAGCTTTACTACCTGATTTATGCAATGACATATTACAATCAGAGATTATATATAAAAAGACCTGCTTTTTTAAATGATAGTAAATAGCAATTAGAACTTTTATTCAGGTGGAAGGGTTTCGAATCTCAAAAACGAAATCAACTGAGCGAATTTCGAGAAAGTGAATAAAGTCAAGAAAAAGGATGAGGAGAAAAAAAAATAGGCTTTTTAAACCTTTTTTTCAAAAAAAAAAACAAGATATTAAATTTTTTTGTTTATTTGAACACAAAGTGAGCTAAATGGAAAGTGTCGTTTTGTTGTGTAATCACAGATAAAATTCAAAAAAAGTAGATTTGTTATCTTTCTTTGACATTAGAGATTAACTTGTTTCTTTTTTTATTGAAAGTGTAATCATGTGGGCAGGTCATTAAATATAGAAATTAAGATTTGTAAATATTGAATATTTACTATTCTATCAAGTGCTTACTTTTCTTGAATTTGATTTTCATTGGCCCAAAGCACTTCCATTGTTTACGTTAATCCGTGATATATAGTGGCTATATTTTTTTTTGTGTTTACTTTTTGGCAAAACTAATTAACGTGCAAGTCTGTCCACTAATCCATTATTACTATAACTGTAACTTATCCGCAGAGATCCTCTTTTATGCTCATTTCATAAAGGTAGTCTTTTCCTTTATCAAATGATAGACGACGATCTTTTAACTGTATGAATTGAATGTTTATCGTATTTTTATCACTACAATTTCTTAAGAACAATGCAATTGGCTAACTTGTCTCACACTCTTCGTGAAATCTTCGTACAAAAAAAAATCGGAGTTTAAATATAAGGCAGATGAAAATGTGTGAGCATTTTTTTATTTTAAATGGATTCCTTTTGGCCAAGCAAAAATAGAATATATCACAAGTAAAACAATAAAACTGAATTAAGAATATGTAAAGGTACAATTAAAATGAAGATAAAAAACAAACTACAGGTGAAAGGATTATCAAATAAAGAGAGAGAGAGAGAGAGTTATAGTGAGGAGGAGAAAAGACAATATAAGGAGAACAATAGAAGGGGCAACAAATAGCGTGGGTGAGTGAGAGGGGAGAGATCGGAGTTGAGGCTATTGTGATATGGAATCATCAGAAGAGGAGCGTCGGTGATGACTGGAATCATCTTGAGCAATACCTGCTGAAGCAGGACCGATCTTTGACGAATCAAGACCAACAGCTTCGAGTGCCATGGGTAACGATCCCATTCTATAGAACAAGAATATTAGTTGATTTCAAAAGATTGAAAAAAAAAATTACCTGCTAAGAAACATTTGTGCCTTTAACCGAGAACATTCCCTATACACTCCCAGTAAGGGAGCATCCTTATAAACACCGACCTTTAGTCGTCTCAAGAACGTATAGAATTCAATGACTGAAGCAATGCGATCTCGACAGAAGCGATCGATACACGACCATTCATCGAAATAAGAGATCCGAAAACGCCAACTAAGAACATGATCACGCTGATCAGGATCAATGACTCTACCGCATGCTGGACAGCCGAAAAAGGAGTGCGTTGGATTTGAAAACCGTTCCCATAAGCGAGTCTTTGCTGCCTTTTCCTGGTTCTTCTTTTGACGTTGGTTCATTTCTTCAGTAGCGAAGCCGGGAGGACAAGACTCAACGAAGCATGACTTGACAAGAATGGCATCGGATATCTTTTTGGCGCTTAGCTTTGGGTTGGGGCCGAACCGCAAGCATGGTTCGATATCCGACTTGAGACATAGCTTCATAAAGGGCAATGTTTGTATTTTCCTCAATGGAACGGTGTCTATTGTGTCTCTAAACTGTTGAAATTCAGCGACAAGAGCATCATCCTCTACTGCTTCAATCTCCAAGGCGTGACATTTGTTTATGTTTGCCGCATAATCATCGACATATTGATCATGCATGGTGTTCATGTCAAGCTGGGCTCGAAGCAAATAGTTCTGATGGACCGTTGACGTTGATGCATTGCTATTCATTGCCACGCATTCGTTATTATCCACCATGTCATCTTTGAGTTTGTGCAATTCAGTCTGTATTAATCCCAGCTCGATCTTGGCCTCGTCCAGGTCTATTGTGGTGCCATCGAATAGCTTTTGAATCTCTTGCTTTTCCTCCTTTTCTTTCAATACCATTTGGTTGGCTTCTTCAAACAGGCGCTGTGTCAAGTCATGAAGTTCAATCTCCACCTTTTTCTTGGATTGTTCTATTGCGATTGTGTGTAGCATTTCGTCCTTGTGCTTACTTTCCACAGCAATGATGTCATGCCGTAAGGAATCAATGCTCGTCTCGATCTTATCCAGTGCCAGTGTCTTTGCGTCTAGCTCATTCGTGAGCGAATTGACTTGCTCTATGTGCTTTTTTAGATTTGATTGGCTTTCATTGGCCTGGGAGCGTAATTGTTGGACTTGTTTACTGACTTGCTTGCTCTGTGCTTGCTGTTCCTTTACAAGAGCGAGTGTCTCATCACAATAGCTGCAATGTTCGGAATCGGCAGAAACAAGTAAATGACGACATGGACACACGACCTGTTTCTGTGGGCTCATGACACTGCTATTGCTGCTGCTAATGGCAGAATCGTCGTCATCGTCGTCTTCTTCCACTTCGGCCTCTTGGTCCTTATTAGGTACTGTCTTTGCCTCCAGAATGGCAGCTTGAAGTTGTGCATATATTTCGGGAATGTGCTCTTCCGGCTTTGGAATGGGCTCTTGTTGACCTGCAACTGCCATCCAAAAACACAAAAAGTAAAAAAAAGGGAAAAAAGTAGAAAGTAAGCAAAGAGCTAAAAAAAAAGGGAAAAGAAACAAAAATTGAGGATTTTAAAAATAGGACTTTTTTGTTCAAACACCCTCCAAATATTCAACAACAAAAACACCCCCTCTTTTTTGTATTCTTTTTTTTTAAAAAAGAGCCAATTTTTGTTTAAAATACAATAATGGTCATTTCGACTCTTTTGGTGGCCATCTTTTATTGGTTTGAGCAGAACCGGGGCTTTTATATTGCCTTTTTACCATATTTATGATTTATTGCTACTTGTTTTTGTATTCAAATACGACGTATGTCAAGGGAGTGTCGCCACTACCTTATCAGTCTATCAAACTGTCCGTATATACTCAATGAACTGCGCCTGATGAGTGAGCAAGTAATTCCACTCGGATGTAAAGGGTGATAAGGACACCTCCTAAACTTGGACCACATTTGAGGCACCAAATATGGAACAGTGCCAAATTTGGAGATAAAAACCAGTCACACTTGTGAATTTTTAAAATAAAAACCTCAAGATAATAAATAACAAAACTCTTTACCAATGTCAAACAGCGAAAGAGTGACAATACCTGCAGTTTTACCTGCATCCGATGCCATTCAGCCAGGAAAGATCTATACTCCATCTCCAGCCTATTCTGCAATCTCGGACTTGAAGATAAATCAATCTTCAAAGAAATTGCTCGTTCTCGATCTGAATGGCACTTTAATATCTCGCTGTGGCCAAAGGGGAAAGTCTGGTTTTATAACGCGCCCGTTTCTCTATCGCTTTTTCAACTATATTTTCAAATATTTCGAGATCATGGTTTGGAGTAGTGCACAGGAACCGACTGTTGATAATATTTGCAACATCTTTGGGGATCGCCCGCTACGTCTAAAATGGCATCGTGCCCATTTTAGCTTCAAGCATTCAGAATTTCACTCGAGTGTAGAAGGGATCAAGAACCTAGAACGCATATGGGAGGAACTGCCACAATATAATGCGACAAACACTATTGTTGTTGACGATACACCAATTAAACTATCGCTGCAGCCATACAATTTGGTCAAAATAAGCACCTTTGATCCACTTGAGACAAATAACGATAATGACAGCACATTTCTACAGTTGATTGATTACCTTGACCTTGTGAAAGACGAGCCAAATGTTGCATTCTATATCAAGAACAATCCATTTGTCGAGGACATGACTAGTTTTGAGGGTTCTATTGAATTTACCAGTACTGGTCAACGTAAACGATCTCAAGCATCACCGCCTCCGTCAGAATCATCATCATCATCATCCGGAACAGCAAGTGCAGAAGTAGAAGTAAAGAAGAAAAAATCTAACAAAAAGGTAACAAAAATGAAACCAGGACAAGTAGCAACTCCTCCTCCTCCGCCACCTCTACCACCTCTACCACCACAAAAGGCACAAAAGGCACAAGCATCAAAACGACAATTAAACGAGGACATGGAAAAAAGAGAACTTAAAGCATATATTGATTCACACAATGAACGTAGAGGAAAAGAAAAGATAGTACCAGCGATAGAGATACCAGGTTTTCCAGAGGTACCGGGGTTATCAGGCCCCACACGAGAACTACTCGCTGCCGTGAATGCAAATAACTCTGGAGATGATTATCGCAATCTCATACGTGAAACGCTGAAGGTAGTTTTAGACCATGATCTTTTTAAGTGTGATTTTTAAATCTGCATTTGTATGCCTGCTCCAAGTTTAATAAAAAAAAAAGCCAAAGTGCAAAAATGAATCATATATATGCTTATTATTAGTTCGATATATCGACTATCTTTTACGGCAATAACTATGATTGCTCTGCTTTAAAATATTCTCGTTTGGATTTTAACTTACTTCTGCTTCCTCAGGAAATAGTCATTGTCTTTGTCATAGAAATAACACAAGAAAAAAAATGACAAAAGAGACGTACCAATTTTAGTTAGTGGGTTTCTGACATTCGCTTTTGACCAAAATGACAATGCAATTAAAAATAAACCCATTTTATGATATTTATTTATTTATTTTTATTTTTGTGAAAATGCCAACAGATCTGATTGTAGCAAGTTAACTAACAGTAGCTTAAAATAAAAAATGTAGCACAAGGATACTTAATAAATTCTGTCATACAGCTATAAACCGTCCTTCCTTTTTCTCGTTTCTTCTCTCTCTCTCTTCTTCCTCTCTTTTTATCTTTTCAATCATTTATATATTGTACAAATTACTTTTTTGCTGATTTATATCACCAATGGCCAGTCAGACAGTAAATAAACCCAAGAGCAGATTCGTTGAACATTTTGATTCCATACCGCCTGCTGAGCTACTTGATATTTTTGCTGAGAGCATGGAGCATGAGGTACCTCTGGAAATCAACACAAAACAGTCCATCTCCTTGTTTACTCGTCCATCAAACAACATAATTGGCATGAAATCAGCAGAAATTTTACCAACCTCATCCATCGACCAGGCAACTGTAACTCCAGTCGTATCTCGATCAATCAGCACTTCAGCTAAAAGCACCAAGAAATCAAAAATAAAGCCAAAACCAACCCGTAGTACCTCTGATCATCGCCTAACTAATCGCAGTAAAAGTGACCCAGTTATTGCTATTGTAAATGATACCATAGAGTCAACACTAGAACAAATCACCAGTGACGATGCATCATCCAACTCCAAAGAGAACCAAGATGAACAATACACAAAGCCGAGTAACACGAAAAGCGTATTTAATACACATAGCCTAAATAGAGCTGATGTGATAATCAAACGCTACGATTCATGGAATGAGTTTATTCAGAGAATGTACTTTTGGTTTAGTGAAATGATCCGCCATAGTCAAATTGCAGAAAGATCTTATAATCACCTTTTGAAGGATAAATTGGGTCATAAAAGCAAAAACACCACCATTACTTCGCTACAGTCAGTCTTTTCCCGTGCAACAACAGAGTTTTCAAATGAAGAACTCAAGTTTAAGGAGACCTTACAAAGCCATCTATCGGTTTTGGAAAAAATGAAAAAGGAAACCACTACTCAAATGAAGGGTTTGAAGGCAAGAACAGATCTAGACAGAGAAGAGTTTTTGAAGAGGGCAGAAGTCACTGTAAGTTTCATGTCCCAATTAGACAAAGCTTGTAAAGAGGCACGTCGTACAATCGACAAAGGTGGTCAGGTGACAACTGATCCTTGGCTATGTAATCTTTGTAAGTGTTTAATTAATATTCTATACTCATTTCACATACTTACTTTATCTTGCATATTTGTTTATGTGTACGAATACAATAATCAGACGTACTTCGTCAATTGAAAAAAGAGGTAGATGAAGAAAATAGACTACGTTGCCTTATGGTCCCAATACAACAACAATTGGCGGAATTTGAAAAAAGGCTACTAGCGGCTGTGAAACAAGCACTGCAAATTTGTCTAGAAAAACCTGGAGCATTGCCATCTGAGCAAATCGATGCTATTCGAGAATGCTTAGATCAACTAGACGATAAGTCTGAATGGGAATCCTTTATTGAAGCCAATCAAAAGCATATCGTCAACGAGCAATCACCAACAAAAGACTATCTTCATATTAACTACAACAATAAATCAAACCCCTTGGTATTGACATTATATAAAGGAGAGTTGGAACGTCGAACTGGTGTATTAGGCAAGCATGTAACAAAGTACTATATCCTTACTCAATGTAAGTAAATTACATGTATTATTTTCAGAATGTCATGCTTTTTGATCTAATATGGACTCTGTTTCTAAATTTAGCTGGATTTCTACATCAATTTAAAATGAATGAGAAAGTGTCACCAGAATTCTCTATATATGTACCAAAGACAATTATTATCCCATCCACTGACATCAGTCATCTTGCATTAGGTGACCTAAAAGAAGTGCCTGTTCCAAAAGAAGGATTTTCTTTTGAGATTCAAAGGCCAGGTTCTGTGTTGCAACGTGATAAATCATATGTCTTTCGAACCTTTAACCTCGAGAGCTTCATAGCTTGGTGTACTCTACTATCAGATGTAGCCTCTCAAAATCCTCATCCAAAAGCACTTCAACATTCGACGAGTACTCTACAAACCATATTATCAGCTACTTCGCAAATTGAAGTACAGAGTCAGCAAGCTACACCTCCACCTTCTCCAATGAAAACATACAACCCCCAATTGGCGGTAAACTATAGCTCCCCTCGCTCAAGCGTTTACAATGAAACAAATATGGATTCACCCATCTCCTCAAAAGGTGTTTAATCGTTTTCCTATCCTTTGTATACAAATATATATATATATATAACAATAATAAACCAAAAGACTAAATTCTTAGGCAAGAAAATAAAATTTAAAAAAAAAAAAAGTTATGCTTTTTTTTTGATACAATGAAAAGACTTGGTCTGACAGCGAACAAACAATTGAGTTAAGCTGTTTTAGAACTTTCAAATTTGGTATACAAAAATTATATTTTATTTTTAGAACTAAACTATTCGTCTTTCATATGCTTTTATTTCTCAATTGGTTCCTGAATCAGGAAAAAACGTTTATAAAAGTATAAACGGAAACAATTACAATATACACCTTTTCATATCTTGGGTTAGATCCTACACTAAAACGAATTCAGATACATAAGCACAACTTTACTTGAGAAAAAAACAAACAAACAAACAAACAAACAAACAAACAATATATTTATTTCTAAAAGAAAATTTAGTGTTCATTGTAATGTAAACTAAAAACCATTTCATTTCCACTCTGAAAACCATCCATGACACAATAAATAGAATCCGTTGGATCAGAATTCAAGCATCTTATATTGTTTCCTGGTATAACTTGTGTTAGATCACCCTATGTT
>VCJG01003586.1:21257-36982 GCA_024140375.1 Backusella westeae | reverse complement strand
TTTGAACAATTAAAAAAAAAAAAAAGAATAAACAAAAAAAATTTTCCTTTGCCCGATTGTCGCTTGTATGATTATTGCTTTGCAAAACCAGAACCGGATAGACAGCAGTTTGCATTTTAAATTTAAAAAAAAAGTCAATCATAATTCCCAACACTATTTTCAAAATACATAAAATACTTTTAATATGGCTGCTATTAACGTAAGACGTGATGTCGAGGACTCTTTTTACCGTTACAAGATGCCTAGACTTCTCGCAAAGGTAAGACTAACAACACAAACAAAAATATCCTCCCTTGAGCTCATCTTGTCAATAATAGGTCGAAGGCAGAGGTAACGGCATCAAGACTGTTATCCCAAACATGACTGAAATTGCCCGTGCTTTGTCACGTCCTCCCTCTTGTAAGTTACTGCGGTGCTTGGTGTTGTACACAGCTTACTAATAATAATTTACTTATTTCAGATCCCACCAAGTTCTTTGGCTGTGAACTTGGTACCCAAGTCAAGTGTGATGATAAGAATGAACGTTATATTGTCAATGGCGACCATTCTGCTCAAAAGCTTCAGGAAACACTTGATGGCTTCATTACAAAGTTTGTCTTGTGCCAATCTTGTAAAAACCCAGAAACCGATATTGTAGGCCTTTTTTTTTTATTTTCTAATTTTACCGCAGTAGACTAACTGATTACAATAATGCAGATCATCAAGAATGACCAGATCGAGATGGACTGTAAGGCCTGTGGTGCCAGAAACAAGGCCGATATGCGTCACAAACTATCAGCCTACATCATAAAGAATCCCCCTGCCACAGCCTCCAAGAACGTCCGCAAGCAGCGCAAGGCGGCCACTGCACAGGCCAATGGCACAGACGAAAATGGCATGCCCGATGTGCCCGTGACCGAAGAGGCCGATGGCAATGGCTCTGACGACGACATTATTTCCCAACGCATCCAAAAGCAAGCCGCTGGCCTCAACATGGAAAGTAAGTTGGCTTTGGAAGATTGGTCTGAAGATACCAGCGACGCTGCAGTCGCCAAGCGCATGAAGGAGCTCTCCGTTAAGGGCGTAGGTGCTTTTGAGGATGACGACGACGAGGGTGCTGACAAATACGAGTCTTTCGGAGTCTGGTTAAGCACTGAAAAGGAACCTTCCGATGAAGCCATCATCGAAAAGGCCACTGAATTGGGTGTCTTTGGCAAATACAAGGCCTGCCAAGTCTTGGTCCAATGCATCTTCAACGAAACTATCATTACCCAAATTCCCAAGCGCGGTGCTTTACTTGAAAAGTTTGTCACCGATGAAAAGCATCAAAAGGCCACTTTAGGCGGTATTGAACGTCTTGTTGGTATCGACTACAAGGATGCCTTGCTGAAGAAGGTGCCCACCATTTTGATGAAGCTCTATGATTTGGATATTATTGAAGATGACGTATTCCTTAAATGGGGCGAGAAGCCATCCAAGCGTTATGTTGATCGTGACATCTCAAAGGAAATCAAGAAGGCTGCTGTTCCCTTCTTGGATTGGGTGGAGAATGCTGAGGAAGAGGATTCTGATGAAGAGTCTGACTGATTGACTTGTGGATAGTAATAATAGGATATTATATGTCTTCTATATTTGCATATAAAATATCAAGAATAAAGCACATAATTTTTACATATAGCTATTATATAAAGTAAAGTATCCAAATCAAGTATTTACGCCGACTTGATATTGTAGCTTACTTCTATTGATAAATGATATCATATTTGGTTGATATACAAATGCTCATTCGAGAAAAGACATCTTTTTACTTTACGAATAATCCAGTAATGCATTTCTTCTATATCGTATTTAACCGTGGGGCATTCCTTTTTTTCCAAAGAAAAGCGTTAAGGGGTTCATATTAAATGCTATTCTGAAAAGAAAAAAAGAAGAGAGAAAAGAGACATATATTTTGTGATGATGGTTCCTAATAGAGTGTCTCATTGGATAATGCTTTCTATTTATAGAATATGAATTTATAGATGAAAACAATCAATATTAAAATACCTTGTTATTTACCTCTCTATTATTAAATGAATAAATAAATAAATAAATAGAATGGAAAAAGGAAGCATTGTTTTCCAAAACAAAGAAAAGGATAAAATGAATAAACAATCAATACCTGGATCGTTGACGAGAAAGGGAGAGAGAGGGGAAGGAGGAGTTTGCTTAATTACTAAAATTGAAAGTTGTTTTTAGTCATGACTTATGTATATTCAGGTTAGCATCCGATTAACCCAAATGGTTCTATGCGTGGATCATCGTTTCGAATGGATAATGTATTTGAGTCCAGATATTTTATGCATCATCTTGTGTTGTGTAAAGGTAAAGTGAGTGAGTGATTTACAGTAAAAATAGCAGCAAAGTGTGTGTGTGTGTGTGTGTGTGTGTGTGGGCATATATTTAAATATAGATTTAATCTATTTTTTTTTTTATTTCTCGGATAATTGATATATATATATACATTTATATTTATAAACAAAAAGTCATCAGTATTCGTATTACATCCAGGTACAGATTAAACAAAAGAAGTCATAAATAGAGTGGCAAAGAGGAGTGTGTGGTGTGGCAAGGAGTAGAAAAGGAGTTTGAAAGGGAGTGTAGTGACTCGAGTATATTATCACTCAACATTTTAAACAACACAAAAAATAAAGATCAAGAACTCTTGCAAGGCATTGCAGCTTACATACATTTGTTAGCTTGTCTTGTAGCAGTATATAACAGGAGAAACTTGTTGGACTTCATCTTAATCTGGTGCCTAACCGCATATATTAATTCGATTCTATTCAGTCTCAATTCTTTCACCTCTTCATCATCTATTTATTACTTGCAAAATAAAATGGGTATTTTAAGCTTCACCAGAAAGTCCCGTAAACAAGGGCAAAGATTACCTTTTGCTCTGGAAGAGCACCTCCCTTCCCGGGAAGCTCATAATGTTCCCCTTCAAAAAACAAAGGAACCCCCACGAAATTACTTTGAACCATCCACTCGACGAAAATCAGAAACTAGTTTATTGGACGATATCATGAAAGAGCTTGGCACAAAAGATCAACCAAAAGGTAGAAAAATAATCATCTATATCCAAATAGTCTAGAAAGCGAAATATATATAACTTTTTCCCTTCTTTTTTCTTTTATGTGATAGTTTCTAGAGAAAAATCGAGACAATCATTTCAACCACTTTTGAAATTTGATGACGCGGAAACATACAACCCTGCAGTAACACCTTCTGAGCAATATGCAGAAATCAACCCTTCAACACCTACTTCTCAAGCAAGACTTAAACCCCTGATAAATTTTGCCAATGAGCAATCAGATATGGCGGCTACTAGAAAACGTGATACAATACTTCATTCTGATGACACGAATTCGAGCTCTTTAGATGCAGATGATGATGAACCAATTCTTTCTAAACCACGCCAAATAAAACGACACTCCATTGCTGATATTATACAATCACATCAATATCAACAACCACAGAAACCACAGCAACAGAAACCACAGCAGCCTCAACAATCACAGCAACCACAACAACCTCAGCAGCCGCCACAGATTCAACAGGCTCAATTACCTCAGCAACCCCAACAGGCAGTTTCATTTATGAAATTAAAACCACCTGCTAAAGCTCATAGCAGAAACTTGATGGATCGAATGAAGGAAAGACATAGACAGGAAGCTCGTATGTCTCTTCAAGCGATACCCTTTAATGACTCACCAATGCAGCAGGCACGTTCTCATCCTCTTAGTTCACCTTCAATGCCAATCATCTATAACCCTATGAATGAAATACAGCAGCCACCTAAACAAGTTAGTACACTTATTCAATCACCCTCTTTCACTCCATATTCTCCTCCTCCTCCGCCACAAACACACATGGTTCGTTCAGCATCATTTGCCACGGATATCTATGGCGCAAACAATTATCCACCCATGGCAATGCCTATCCAGGTAATACATATTATTATATTTCACTTCAAACAAAACTAACGTTTTTTATTTTATTTTATTTTATTTTATTTTATTTTATTTTATTTTATTTTATTTTATTTTATTTTTAGACACAAGCTGATGTCAATTTCCGTCCTGTGCCTAATTCATCCTACAATTTTATGCGTACACCTTCTCATTCGCAAATGAATTTAAGAGCTAGCTATCAGCAAGCACCTATCTATATCCCATCATTACAGCCTGAGAATACATTTATAGAAGATCCAATTCAGCATGAACAAAGATACATGCATCGTTCCAATTCTGCTCATCTTCTCTCTAGCCAAGTTCATCCTTTACAGCGTTCTTCAGAAACAATGCAGCATAAACAAGAAAATGTTAAACCAGTAGAAGCACCATCACCAGCTTCAGAGAAGCCAAAGCCTAAAGCAACTACAATGAAAAAGCCTCTCTATGAGCAACGGGCTATTTCTCCTGAGCCACAACAACAACAACAGCATCACCATCATCATCACCATCACCATCATAAAGAATACATAGAACCTGCTTGCTCGCCCCGATCATTCATAGCCAAGTGTGCTTCTCATACAGACATACCAAATACACCTCCTCCCGAGTCACATTCACGCCATTCAGTCGAGACTACAATAAAAGAAGACGAAGACTTACCTCCTTCACCTGCTTCCATTCATTCTAATCTTCTGCCTAATGACGTCGAAAACGTCGCTGAGACAAAAGAAACTTCTAGTATTCAGGACAATCAAAAACCTACACCTGAAAGCTCAATTGATGAATTTAAGGAAAAGGCAGAAGTTTTGACAACATCAACAATTGACCAAGAGGATAGCCAACAAGAGCAAGAAACACTCAAAAATAAGGCAGATAATCAGTCTGAAGTAGAAACTGTGGCAGCTTCGGAAATATCAAAGAAGAGTACAGACTTGGCTACACAAGATGAATATGTCAAAGAATCCAAGACAGGAATATCTCGCATGTTTCAACTTCCAAGTAAATTAAAGAAAGAACTTTTAGGTGTACAAATGAGGAGAACATCTTACTCTGTCCCTGATCTTACTGCATTTACAAAGCAGGACGATGATAGTTCTGCCACTCTTACTGCTACTCACTGGAGCGAAATCGAGTCCAATGTACCACCAAAGAAGGTGGAGAACACTGAAATTAAAACCCATACTAACGAGCAGACGAAATCCGTTCAAACAGAGAGAGAGGAGAAACCCCAAAAACTGCATTCGAGAGAATCGATGCACAGAATAATGACTCCTTCGGTATCTAGAATGGATTTACACAACTGCTATCCACCTGTCTCATGCTGCCAAAGAAGTTATGGCTGCCACAATGGCTCAGATCACCACTATTCCTATGCTTCACAGAACCATGGTTGCTGTTCACACAAGCACTCAAACCATTCGTCAAGCTGCTCCAACAACGGTCACCACAAAACAAGAAGCTGTATGAAAAAGTCAACCTCGATCTGCTCTGCTATGAAACTAGACCATCACTCTATGATGTCACATTCACCAAGTCAACAGCATTTACATGGTCATCATTGCAGTAAGAAACGAAATAAGCACAGACACAGCAGCGATCGCCACGAGTCAAGTCACCGCCTTCACTGCTCCCATTCCAGATACAGACTGGACGAAAGCAACTATTTGGACGATGCAGGAGGATATTAAGTCGGTGTTTATTATATAAATTGTACCTTTTTTATTTTCATAATATATAAATATTATTTCATAAATAAGCTTCTGTTGTCGTTTATATTTTATTTTGCTGTTCGTGTTACAATGAAGAGCATATGTTTTTTTTTCACTTGGTCAAAATTGAATCAAGACAGCTCCTAGTAAATTGATGCCATCATCTCATATAAAAGGGTTTATTTTAGCTAATACACCCGTTATAGTCATGAAACTTATTTTCATTGTTTGATTTGGAGATCCACTTTGATTGATTGTTGCTCTCCCTAAAAGATATTGTTATTTAAAACTATGTGATTTCAAATTTTTTTATCTTCTTTCTCGTTTTTTTATTTTTATTTTCTATTATTTATCAGCTTTAAAATGAAATACAAACTAATCTTCTTTACCCAAAGGAATGCCATCATCTACCTTAAAGTACTGTAAGTATAATCAAGCGTGAGCTAAAGTAATAGACAGTTAATAATCAATATGATCATCATTCATAGTGAAAAGTGCAGCCGTCGTAAATATATTTCAAATGGGTAAGTTTCAAAATAGCATCTTTCCTATTCCTTGCAAAGAACACAAGAACTCATTATGCAAGAAAAGTATGCTATGCTTTAAAAAGATTTACCTTCTTTTCTCTCAAATTTTATTATCACTTTTAATATGGACAGTCTTACCAACTTATTTAAAAAATTAAAGATAAAAAAAAAAGAATAGAGGCAAGAAGAAAAAGATGGTGGTAGATCCCAAGCCGCCCTCCCGCAAGTCCCAGCTGCGAAATCGCCTACGAGAGATGATGGCAAAATTGGCTGGTGGCACAGTAAAGGAACACAATATCAAGCAAGCATCCCTACACATTAAGAGAGATCTACAGGATGCCACTGTCAGCCAACTGGAGAGCCGTGAATACAAACTCTTGAAAAAAAGACTTGCTAATTAATGGTACTTATATTTAAATAATGACACATATTCATATTATTAACACCATCTACATGTAGGATGAGCTATATATCATGAAACAGGTACAAGAGGACTTGTTACAAGAATATCTTCGTATTCATGAGGTCGAGGATGAGACCATTCAACAACATTTCGACCCTTAATTCTCTATTTATTTAATTGTTTTTATATTTATTCTTTAAAGATCAATAAAAATACCATTGTATCAAACTATTGCAAAACAAGGTATCGAAACTTTAATGTTGGTATATATTTTTTTTCCTTGAAATAGTATTGTGAAAGTTTAACAACAAAATATGCAAGAAGCCCGAGTTTGCTTGAAAAATACCAAGTCTCTCACTCATGCTTATGGCGCCATTAATGCCACCGGTCATCCTGCTTGCGAAACAGACAGTGCTCACACCTTTTACTTTGAACAGCTGGCTTTTGCCTTGACGCGACTTTTAAATCGTCACCCTATTCTGTCAGTTGTCATGAGAGACATTAATTCCTCCAGTTATCAAACGTCGGTTTTGTTAAAGTCATTAGGGTTGGTTCTGTCGGTGAAACACGTGAAAAGACCATTCACACAAAAACATCCATCGACTTCTTTGGTGCATTTATATCATTACCGGCAATAGCACAATCTGCTGTTTTACCTACACTGTACATCATGCTATCTCTGATGGTACGGGTTTGCCATTACTGCTCTCACTCCAGATACAGAGATGGACAAAAGTCATTTATTGGAAAATGCAGGAGGATATTAAGTCGGCGTTTTTATATAAATTGTACCCTTTTTTTCATTATTATATATAATTTTATTTCATAAATAAGGTCTGTTGTTGAAAGGAAGCTTACATTTTTATTTTGTGTTTTATTTTGGTTTTAAAACCCACTTGTGATCTGCCATAAATGACAATAACAATACCAATTGGGCTTTGGTACTATTTTTATCACATGTACAACACTCGTACAAGAATTATAGGGTTGACATGGCTCCAATATGTTTCTTTGTTTTTGTCACACCATGAACTGGGTTATTTTTGTTCATTATTTTCTTTTGTAGATAATGTTTTCTCTCCTTTCTCTTTTTATTAATATATTTCTCTCTCTCTCTCTCTCTCTCTCTCTTTATTATCTACTTTTTTCTTTTTTTGATATAAACAAACTTTCTTTGTGATGGGTAAAGCAAAGAAATCGGCACAGGAGAACCTGTCCGATCTTGCCAGTCTATCTAGTGCAAGCTCAGATAAAATTGCGACTTGTCTGCGTTCACGTTACGACACATTTAATATTTACACCAATATTGGTTCTCGACATCTTGTGGTTGTAAACCCACTCAAAGAATTAAGTTTAAACGATGATCAAACAAGTTTAGAGTATGTCGCTGCTTATAAGGATCCTTCCGGAAAAGATCGGATCACACTCGACACCCATATATTTGATCTTGTTAACCGCGTTTACTCTCACATGCGAAGAACTGGAAGTGATCAAAACATTGTTCTCAGGTAATACTTCCCCTATCAATCTAATATAAAAAGAAAGTCAATTAATTTTTTTTATTATTGCTCTACTCCGCTATACTATTTTGGACAAAAGGGGCGAATCCGGTAGTGGCAAGTCCGAGACCCGCAAATTAACCGTCCGACATCTTGTACGACTGAGCAGTCATCGCAAGGAGTCAAAAGTCCAGATACAGATAATGGAATCACAAAAAGTGTTGGAAGCATTCGGAAGTTGTCAACTAAGTAGCAGCACCTCTGGCTCTCGTTTCGGTTATTATGGAGAAGTCCAGTTTAATGAGCGTGGTCGTATGATTGGTTGCAAGAACCTGCACTACTTTTTGGAAAAATCGCGTGTGACAGGTGATAGATCCAACTCCTCCTCGAATGAGGGTAACTTCCATGTTTTTTATTATTTATTAGCCGGTGTGTCACCAGAAGAACGCGCTGCTTTACAACTGCCCTCTTCAGATCCATCCCATTACACATACCTTTCCCAGTACAAGAGACATGCCGCATCCACTGATGCAGCCGCCTTTAACCAACTAAAGGCATCGCTCAAGTCTTCAGGATTCCGCAAAGAGCACATCGCAAGAATGATCCAACTTTTAGCAGCAATTTTACATTTGGGAAACATCATCTTTGTGGACCCTACCGGAACCGGTACCCAGGAAGCTGCTTATGTCAAAAACACAGACCAACTTGAAGCAGCTGCTGATTTACTCGGCTTGGATCCACACGCATTAGAGAATGTTCTCACTTTCAAGACAACCATGATCCGAAAAGATATCACAACACTTATTTTGAATTCGGAACAAGCTAGAATTCAGTGTAACGAGCTCTGCCAGGTTTTGTACTCATTATTGTTTTCATGGATGGTGGAACATATCAATCGCAAGACATGCGTGGAAGATTTTAACAGTTTTATCGGTCTGTTGGATTTTCCAGGTTTACAAACTGGTTCTTTGGCTGGCTTTGAACAACTTTGTGTAAATTTCGCAAACGAACAAATTCAGCAGTATGTCGATCATTACCTGTTTGAGTTGGAAATCGGCCAGTTTCAATCAGAGGGAATCAATACACCCGACATCCATATTGAAAACTCAGCCATGAACCTGTTCACTCGACCAAAGGGTATATGTGATTTAGTAAACAACATGTCTGATGCTACTCGCTCAGGAAAACGCAGCTATAACGATAACAATGTAATGGATTCTTTGGTGAAATTCAACTCCACTCATCCTTCATTTAAACTCAAAACAGCTGATACGGGTGCCCGTCATTTTTGTGTTCAACATTTTAGCGCTCCTGTGGAATACAAGACAGATGGCTTTATTTCTGAAAATAATGGTCAAATATCTGTTGACTTTGTTTCCCTGTTCCGTGGCGGTATGGACATTCAGCCTTCTTGGAATGCGTTTGTTGTCGATTTGTTTGCAGATGCCAATATTCAAGTAGAAAACCATCCTAAACATAACAGTGCCATTGTTGGTGCCCAACAGTCTGCCAAGCCCATGCGTGCTCCTTCTCAGCGCCGCTCCACTCGTAGAAAGGCTGGTACTACTGAAAAAACTAAAACTGAGTCAGGTAGCACCAAACCCACAGCCGTGCTAAATCAACTTCAAGCTGCTCTTGATGAACTGGTTCAATCATTCGAAGAAGCTAAACTATGGGTTATTTATTGTATTGCTCCTAGACCAGCCAATAGCAAGAGTAACTCTGGCGCCGACACAAAGTACATTGCAGCCCAAATCGAATCTTTCCATATACCCTCCATTTTACAACTACCATCGATTCGCTACATTGAATCATTTAATCACCAAGACTTTTTAGAACGATACCATATGCTTTTTGACCAATTAGATACATCTCGCCTACTTAGATCTCAATGCGAGATGGCAGCCGGTATCATGGGTTGGAGTGCTTCTCAGATGTATACAACCCAAAATAAGGTATTTTTTTTTAGTTAAACTTTTTTCGGGAGTAGTCTCATGTTATTAATGTTTTATTTTTTAGGTATTTTTAAGTGGTGATATTTGGCGTGAATTGGAAAACCAGTTACGTTCATTTGAAAAAGTGGAGCAGCGACAGGCTAAAGATAACGCACAAGCAGAAATCAAAAATGACACTGAGAGTATCACTGAAAGTCACCCTTTTGCCGCCACTGCTGCTGCCGCCGGTTTACCTTTACCAACTATGCATCATTATAATGAAGACCAAGCTTCTTACTACTCTGAGGATGAATCGGGCCAGTATTATGAAAATGAAGGCTCTTACTATGGCTCCGAGTCCCTTGTATACTCAGACTCTAAAGGTGATAACAATTTGGGACTGGTGGGTCTTCAAAAACCTGCACCTGTGCAAGAAAACCTTGATGAATCAGTTGAAGATGAAACCAAAATGACAGGAGGTCGCAAACGCTGGTTATTCTTTGTTTATTTTTGTACCTGGTGGATTCCGTCTAAATTTATGGTCTGGTGTGGTCGTATGAAGCGAAAGGACGTACGTGTTGCTTGGCGTGAAAAAGTGACACTCTGTATGCTTATCTTTTTGATGTGTGCATTTGTCATCTGGTTCTTGATTTTCTTCAGTGAAGTCATCTGTCCAAAGCAGCATGTGTTTTCTCAATCAGAATTACAAAACCACAATGAGGACTCGGATAAAAAATATGTTGCTATTCGTGGCGAAGTGTTTGATATTGGTAGTTTTGCACCCCATCATTATCCTCAAAACCTGATTCCTCAAAGCTCTGTTTTGTCTTATGCTGGTCAAGATGTCACCAACCTCTTCCCTGTCCAAGTTTCTGCTCTTTGTGAAGGTACTACGGGCGAAGTCTCCCCTTATGTATCTTTTGACTATAATATCAACTTGACGGATACCAATGGAAATTACCATGATTTCAGATATTCATCCGAGGACTACAATGCCAACTGGTACTACGATCAAATGACTTTATTGCGTAAAAACTACAAAGTGGGTAACCTTGGTTTTGAAAGTAAGGCAATCTCTGATCAAGCTAAATCTGCAACTTTGATCAATGGGCAAAAATTACTTCGTATTTGGGGTGTTATTGATGGCCGTATCTATGATCTTACATCGTACAGTCAAGGTGGTAGATATGCTCGTGGTCCTCCTGGTGAAGCAGTACCAACTGGTATCGACACAAATTTCATGTCACAACAAGTGGTTGATTTATTCATGCAAAAAGCAGGTTCTGATATTACAAATGATTTTAATGCACTGGACATTGATCCCGTTGTGAAACAACGTCAGCTGGTATGTCTTCGAAACCTGTTTTACGCTGGTGAACTCGATACTCGTAATTCGCCAAAATGTCAATTCTCCACTTATCTACTGTTGATCATTACATGTTTTCTTGCCGCTGTTATTGTGTTCAAGTTTATTGCTGCTGTTCGTTTTGGCTCTACGCCTGCACCAGAAGAACATGATAAATTTGCCATTTGTCAAGTTACATGTTATACTGAAGACGAAGAATCACTCAAGAAGACCATTGATTCTATCGCCACATTACATTATGATGACAAGCGCAAGCTCTTGTTTATTGTTTGTGATGGTATGATTGTTGGTAGTGGTAATGACTTGCCTACGCCTCGTATTGTTCTTAATATTCTTGGTGTTGATCCTCAAGTTGATCCTGAAGCATTGTCATTCGTTTCTGTTGGTGATGGAATGAAGCAGCATAATACAGGAAAGATTTATTCTGGATTGTACGAAGTTGCTGGACATGTTGTACCTTATATCGTTGTTGTCAAATGTGGTAACCCACACGAGCGTCAAAAGCCTGGTAATCGTGGAAAGCGTGACTCCCAATTGATCTTGATGCAGTTCCTTAATCGTGTTCACTATGATGGTCCTATGAATCCACTTCAACTTGAAATATATCATCAGATGAAGAACGTTATTGGTGTAAGCCCTGATATGTATGACTTTGTTCTAATGGTAGATGCTGATACAGAGGTTATGCGCGACGGATTAAACTACTTGGTATCAAGTGCCGTACATGATTCGAAAATCATTGGTATTTGTGGTGAAACGACATTGGCTAATGAGAAGGATTCATGGGTGACAATGATTCAAGTTTACGAATACTTCATCTCTCACCATATGATCAAATCTTTTGAATCGCTTTTCTCCACTGTGAGTTGTCTTCCTGGTTGTTTCACAATGTACCGTATCCGTACTGTTGATCGTAAGCGTGCTCTGTTCATGAGTAACGAAATCATTGCTGACTACAGTGTCAATGTTGTTGATACCTTGCACAAAAAGAATTTGCTTCATCTTGGTGAAGATCGTTATTTGACCACACTGCTTCTGAAGCACTTCCCCAACTTCAAAACTAAATTCACGCCTCACGCCCAATGTAAAACTAATGCACCTGATATGTGGAGCGTCTTGGTGTCTCAGAGACGCCGTTGGATTAACTCAACCATTCATAACCTTGGTGAACTTGTGTTCCTTCCTCGTCTTTGTGGTTTCTGCTGCTTCTCCATGCGTTTTATCGTATTGCTTGATCTGATCAGTACCTTGGTTATGCCTGCTATTTTAGCATACTTGGGTTATCTAATTTACACTTTGGCAACACTAACTGAAGATGACAACGTTCCAATCATCTCTATTTGTACAATTGCTGGTACATATGCTCTCCAAGCCCTTTTGTTCGCAATGAAGGGAAGATGGGAATTCATTGGTTGGATGCTTGTTTCTATCTTGGCTATTCCTATCTTTTCTTTTTATGTGCCAATATATTCGTACTGGAATTTCGATGACTTCTCTTGGGGTAATACGCGTGTGGTGGTAGGAGATGGTGGTAAAAAGATTGCAGTCGCTATCGACGAAGGCAAATTCGATCCCAAATCCATTCCTACTATGAAATGGTCAGAATACGAACGTGCGGTACTCTCGGAAGAAAACTGGAGCGACAATATGTCACAAGGTAGCAGCAGTGGATATACTTATAATAGCCGTAGCAACCGTATGCCAACCCCTAGCCATGCTCCTTCAATGTACGGAATGGGTACGATGGGTGGAGATAATATGAGTGTATACTCAGGCATGGTACAGAACTCTCGACCAATCACTCCTCAAAATGTTAGCATGATGTTTGACAGAAATAGCGTAGCAATGCCATCCTCGGCCTCACTCCCAATGATGAATTATGCTAATAGTACACAAATGATGCCCATGCAGTCCAGCCGTTCAATGGCCTCTTTTGCACCACAAAAGACTCAGTCATTTATCAGCCAATCTGGTCAATTTATCCCAATGCAACAACAGCAACAATCCAATCAGTTTGTAAATAGCAGTAGTCACTCACTCATGATGGACGGATTCAATACAGGTGATGGACCTCGTAACGAAGAAATTTTAACTGAAGTCCAACGTATTTTGAGTACAGCTGATTTGACAAAGATCACAAAGAAGCAAGTTAGAGAAGAGCTTCAAAATCTGTTTGGTGTTTCCATGGCAAGCCGTAAAGACTATATCAATGCTTGTATTGAAAACGTTTTGCAAAACCGTGCTTAAATTTATAGACATTTTCTTACTTTTTTTAAAAAAAAATTGCATACCCATTTATTTCTACTTTCTCAAATTAATGTTTTTTAATTCAACTTTTACCAGAAAAATAAAGTGTAAAATATTTCATTCTTAACATAATTAGAAACTTGTGTTATTTTCATAAATGCGTGTATGTCTAAGTGTAGTTGGGTCCTTGAAATCATCAGAGCTGTTGATCCTTTGCAATTAAAAAGATTTTTTTTATGCATCTATCTGATTTTAAGTAAACAGAAGATATCTGATATTGGTTAAGATAAGCAATGATGTTCTAAAAGAGCATTCTCGGGCATTAAATTATTATGCGGCTGAATAAGTGATAAAAGCACTCAATCAGGCAATGATCTTTTATCTAAAAAAAACTTTCATGGGCTGAATAGTTTTTCTCGGGTTTTATGAGTGTAGCAAAGTTCCGAGGTCATACTAAGCTAGACAATATTAGCAATAGTTTTGATATGTCCACAACCAACACTACGAAATGCATCAGTGAATATTGGCTCCAAAATATCAGAGTAGTATTCTAGTGACCCTGACAATCTCACCCCCTCTTTTGTTGCAATAATCATTTATTTCAAGAGGGTGATAAATACCAAGTAACTTTAGAGGCTGAGTTAAAAGAAACGAAGCCATACACTATTTATTAGAACTATTTTGGCTTGTAGTACACATGCATAAATATGTGTCTCTCAGTTTAGAGCTCCGTGTGCCCGGTTGTTTACAGGATATAAGTAAATCTTTTCCACAAAGTACATAATTGCCGTATGCACATTCTCTATTGAGAAGAGTAAAACGGCATTGTTTTCTTTGTTTTATAGTACATTCTTTAATATTAAGAGCGAATGGTTATACTTCATTATTACTATGGAACTTGTGTCATAGAAATTGTTGTTTGATACAAAATAAATTATAATAAAAGATCGAAGCCTGTTACAGAAATATACAAATATAAATAAAAGGATTCAAAGTTCAAAAAAAATAGTGGTAACGAGAAGATATTAAGGGGAAACAACAAGAAAAAGTATCAACATACTAATAAATTCAGACTATGAATATAGTATATATATTTATAATGCATTTTTATCAGATATGACTTGAATAGACTCATAATGAAATGACCTGAATGAAAACCTTCAGGTGTGAATCTAACATACTTATTTAGTAAAAGATTACAAGCTTGGTATCACTTGACAGCATGGTCTGTTAAATAAACAGATCGTGACCTTTTTCACCGAGGGAAGCAATTCAGGTGAGTATGCTGATTTATGTCTCTGTAATCCAGTTTATACATAAAGTGATGATAAGATTTTTGTGTTCACATTGGCTAATTGTACATGAAGTCCCGTTGTTTGTTATACCAATAATCATAAAGGGAGAGCATACGAAGATGTTGCTAGAAGAGTAATACAAATGCTGTCTTTGTCAAAGCATTAATAATTCATGCATCTTGGTGTAAAAACAAATTATATTCGAATAAATATTAAGATTCGATATATTAACAACCAAAAAGTGATGCTGTCATGGATAAGTATTAAACTTATCAGCACTCCTGTTTCGTCATGAAAGATGTAACAAACAAAACCAACTTCTAATCCTATTATGCTAACTTATTTTTTAGTAATCATTGGATAAATAAATAAAATCAATGTACTTTTCATCTTCACAAGAACAACGAAAATCAGAAAAAAAAACAGAGATGTGAGAAAGGCCCTATCCAAAACAGACAACCGTGAACAAAATTGGCTTGTTAGTGAAGGAATTGCAAAAGAGACTCAGCAAAAAGCCAGATCACATGATACAAAAAGCTTAATTTAAAAGTAGTGGCTTTCTATCTTGTAGAGAAAATGAGCTTGTCGCAAAAGATGTTCTTATTATGATATTTTAATTGTGAATAGCATAAACAAAAAAGGAATTATTCAGCTAAATCTATCTTCGTTTACGTAAGTAAAACTATCGAACCCCCAGGGCACGCAGCCAGTAGAGGGGGGTTATGACGTATTGCAATAACGGGACAAGTACACTAATATCTATATAAAGTA
>VCJG01003581.1:23607-35946 GCA_024140375.1 Backusella westeae | reverse complement strand
CCAGCGACATTTTTTTCGCACACAACGACACCCAACCCAAAATTACCGACAAAATATACCGGAAGAAGTGTATGTCCAGTGATATCAGTTTTATATTAGAGTAATATTTCTAGCAAATCATGAAGACCTTTATGCCTAATTTTTCAACAAAAAAAAGTCAAATGTTGGAATTTTGCATACACACTATGCTTTTTGGTGATTGTAACTAAAGTCTTAAAAACCACCTAGAAATTCTATAATTCCAAGTGCCAAGGCTATACACATCTGCTTTTCATTTTTGACATACTAGCCATTAATATCGAATATAGTTTTTTATTCATCAAGATAGTTCTTTCAAAAACCGAATGGTCGTCAATATAGAAGCAAAATAATGCAATCCCATTGAGTAAATGCTCGTTTTATGGAAGAGTGCTTGAACTAGAAGGAGTAAAAGAATCTAATTCAGAATGACTAGAGGATGCTGTGTGATGAATCCCAGAATGGTATGTTTGAGTGCTTGTAAATCCATACAGATTTGTATCGTCCTCAAGCATAACATAGTCATCAGATGAAAAATGTATCCATTCTTACGGAATGACTGTAATAATTATTGCCAGCCTTTTGGCTGATTCAGTATTATTTTGTGAAGAGATTTTATTTTTCCAAATGTTAATTTATATAAAATAAAAAGACTACAATATGAGGTTCTTATCAAGTAATTTATACCTTTTTACTTTCGTCAAGCAACATGCACACTTATATTCTGCTTTCAAGTAGTAAGCAGAAATACATTTTCACGTATTTGACTTGGGTTAAAACTCCACCTTTATTCATTTCTCAGAAAGGCAAAATT
Source organism: Backusella westeae (assembly GCA_024140375.1). Taxonomy (NCBI): domain Eukaryota; kingdom Fungi; phylum Mucoromycota; class Mucoromycetes; order Mucorales; family Backusellaceae; genus Backusella; species Backusella westeae. The sequence continues at coordinate 35,114 of VCJG01003581.1, read as the reverse complement.
AAGTCATTGACCTATTATATAAAATACCTTTTGAGTTTGCTCGTATTTTGCCATTGGAATAAACAGTAGGACAGCATTAAACCTTCCAAACTTCTCGTGTTGACGCAAGAACAAGCATAGTCGAATGAATTTTGCTGTATATTCTTGATATAAGTCGTAATTATAACAAGTAGAAATTGATATTTGATTTGAAAACCTCTTTTATTCATATCAATGTCTTGGTGTGAACATTTCTGAGAAGAGAGCATACTATTCTTTGCGAAAAAGAATAAAAATATACAGTACTGACGCTATGGCGCGAAAATTAAGTCGGAGCAAGCTGCTTACTAAATCGATTGTTCATGGAATCAACATTCTCACCAAATCAAGTGCTGATAGCGACACTGCAATAAATAGAATAAAAAGAAGATGAGAAATACATAATTGTGTTGAAAGGAGATGTCGAGGCCATTTAATAAGATCTCTTCTCATTCTCTATATTATTGTTTTAAAAAAAGAAAGTATTGGGCTTAACAAACAATATTTTAGAATCATTTGTTGATAGAGCTCTCGGAGCTTATTCCGCAATCATTCGAAAATGAATAAAAAAAAGCGCCACAGGCAAGGCTATTACCATTAACAATTGAACACATGCACAAGATTCAAAATGAAAACAATCAAATTCGATCGAAGCTTGGCATTGAAATAAATTGGAATCATCAAAAAACGCCAATACCCCTGTGATCTGGATATAGTTCAATAAATTGAAACCACTTTAAGTTTACTTTGAATGTGAGAAAAAAACAATGTAGATAATAGATTTTATTAATTAAGGCTATATACGTATATATAATGATAAATTCTCTATTATGATGAAAATGAAGAGTGGGGTATCAATAATGTGATGACTAAGGGAAGTGTGGTTATGACTCTGGAACAGGCTCGATTTCATATCGCTTGCAAAATATGCCGTAGTTTGTATCGGTTTCAAAATAGCGTTTTCCTTTTATGCTACCATCACAGTTACCAACTAAACAAATAAATGTGAGTAAGGTTTATATTAAATCCTGTAACAGTTGAAATACACTTACCACCATGATCCAGTTCTATACCAAAGTATACACCTTCGTCGAAATCAACCTCGCCCATATACTTTACAACACCAAACGTAGGCAATGGTCTCTTGGTTAACTTTACTTTAGTGTTTAATGTAATCGGAACTCCTTTATTTCGAGAGTTTTCGTCATCTCTATCACCAAATATTGTTCTCCATCCCTGTCTTTTTGGTTTCTTGACAGGAACAGGATGTCTTTTTACATTAGCAGACAACCCCTCTTCAGGAAGAGATCGAATCGGCCGTGCACGGGGATATGCAAGTCTAGTAGGGGATCTTGAGCGAGGGGGTGTGACCGGTAACTCAAACTTGATCTTTGTAGGTCGTGGAGATAACATTTCACTGTCTTTCTTCTTTTGCTGCTCCAGCTCTTCACGCTTTCTTTCTGCTTGGGCCTCGACTCTTTCCTGTGTCTCCATAGATAAAAGAAGGTCCAAATTATCGGTGTTCACCTTATCAATATCTTCGAGGTTACCGGCAGGCTGTATATTAGGCGTGGTGTGGCTTCTGGAGAATTGAGGTAAGGGCGAGCTTAAGCGCTTGAGTCCATAGCTAGATATCTCGACAGGGGAAGCCTCTTCGTCGTCACTACTACTGCTGCTGCCGCTACCGTGAGCACTTACTCGGTCAATCTTGATCAAAAAGGGCTGTTCCTTTACTTTGCGATTAGGAGCTGTTATCTCCATGTCATCGTCAGATTCACTACCATCGGAATGACTTTTTTTTAGCTTTAAATGCTTTGATAATATTTTAGCTGTTCTAAACATTATGTCGATATTTGTCTTGTTTTGTTTTTGGGGAAAAAAAGGGGGAAAGAAAGAAAAGAAAAAAATACGACACCTTTCCGAAAAAACCTATTGAGTTTTATAATCAAAAATATCAAAGTGGCTGGGATATTGTCGTAGGATAAAATTTTTTGCGACAACGATTAGAAGCAAACCGGAACTGAATTTGAGGTGCTACCAACTGAACATGGCCTATGTTTCTCATATTTCAATACGCTATGAACTTACGCATTTACCCCTTTCTTCTTGGTGTCAGTTATCAAACAATTGTGGTACAAAACTTTAATTTTGATAGTGTGGCAAACAACGAAAGTTTATAAGTAGATTTATGCCCCCCCTTATTTCTTTTTTTTAGTAAAATGTCAATACTTCATGTCTATTATAAGATCGACGCTTTGGTGGAGTGGATTTTTCATGTTTATATTTGTGTATGTTTATACTTGGATTTTGTTTTATTTAGTGTTCTGTTCATTTTTTTATCGACTCTAAATGAAAAAATCCTACCTTAGAAGTCTAGATTTCTGCCATGTGGCATCATCAAACTTGACCTTGATATTGAGAGTCTGTTATCATATATTCAAGAGCAAATATTTAGACATGATGGCAACCAACATCTCTTACCTGTAATATTCGCTGTATTTTACAGGAATATTAATATCAACATCTTCCTAGACTTGTATTTGTCTTTGTATTTCCGGGCATTTTCGTAGTACAATAAGATCAAACTATTTGAGTTACAGGAGCTTTTTTTTTTCGGGAAAAATATGACCAACGAACCCTCTCTAGACTTCTAGCTAGTTGGGCAAAAACAAAAAATCAAGATAAGTATCTTTATTAATTATAAAACTTTCTTAAAACTGAAAAGCACATCTCTTGATGAAGCACAAATCGTATTTGCTGTCGGTATTGTACTTTCCTTTCAATTATTATCTCGATTTTTGCCCTAACATTTAAATAAAAGCTATCGCCTAGTTTTACCAAATAATTTCCAAGATAATTTGTTTAATTCGATATGTTTCTAATTAATAACAGCATCTTTAAACCATCTTTCTTTTCGAGTTGATGTATCATAGTAAACCTTATGTTTTTTGATCATATCAATGCTAACAGTTTCTTCCTGCTTTTTAAAAACTAATAAACATAGCAGATCTAAAAAGTCCGGGGCTCTCCGTAAGAGGCGATAGAGTAAATGAGAGAAGATTCCAGAATTAATTTTCGAAAAAAAATAGCCCCAGCGGTAAATTCTATGTTGAAGAATATATTCAATCAAGTGACACTATACACATGTCTAATGTATTCCTTTAAACCATATTGGAGATTTATAATTAAAAGATCCTTCATATGGTTCTATTTAGATAGTTCGACTCTCCAAATAAATAACCTTATATTGATATCACAGCATTACTTGTGCAACTACGTAGTTTATTGAGATACTTGATAAATTCTGATTGCGGGATCACTGTTTTTTTTGTGGAGCATTAACTTGCTGCGGCAATGCAAATCGTTTCCAGGTAAAAGTGCGTCTAAATTTAGATGCCAGCCTGGTGACACTTGGTAATCTGGATCCAAATCCCGGAAAATAGCTTCGCACTTTGATTTCAGATAGTCAAGCTCGAATTAGACCTTTTTTTTTATTATCTTTACGTATCTGTTTATATACCAGTGCGTGTTTTGAGCTATAGGAATTCATCCTTTAATATCCTATTGTGTATCTTATGTTTAGGTATACGAATGTACACTTTGACACTCAGTTTTATTTATTATTAATATTTTCAATTTTATGAAAATTCTCGTATGATGCTGCTAAAAAACAAAGAATTATAATTTTTTACTTTCGAATAGTAATCGGAGACGGAAGTCTAGATTCGAAAATCAATAGTAACACTAAAAATGATCACAAATGATCTGCAATTTTTGTTAACAAGGCAACCACTTCAAGTTGGAACCAGCAATTTAATTTTAATCCTCATTGTATGAAGTTGTTGTCAGTAGACTAAATTAAATTAATTGCTTTCTTAAGTAAATCATCATCGAAGGGATGTCATTGATAATAATAGTGACATATTTTTATTCTGAATATGCTTTAATAACTTCCAAAGTCGCTTTTGTCATCGCTTTAATGCATGCTAAAGCTTTGACCGGAGATGGAGTGGTACAAAGTTACTTTTTTAAAATGAAGACGTATTATATAAATATATCAAATAAGTTGGAGCATTGTTTAAAGTGACAACTTTTTAATATAGCACTGTTATATATATTATTTAGCAACTAATCGAGTAGATCGGTAACTGCCGAAGTTACATACTGTTTTACTCTAGGAGGGGAAACTGAGTGATTCTATACATAGTTTTATTATAATTATATTTTTAGATATCGTTAAACAGAAAAAAAAAAGTAGCGAATAAAATATATAAAATCGCTAATATATCGTGTCTCTGAAAGCCATTTGTGTTAAACCGTTTAACACATAAATAAAAAATCTTAGATCGAGTTAATAAATAATATTTAACTCTCTTTGTCTTCTTTTTTTTTTAAAAAAAAAAGAAGACAACTAATAGTCCCCTCTTTTTCTCTAATAAATTTAGAGTAAAAATTAAGGGCAAAAATACATGAGAGATCGTAAACTGATTGCTTATTTAAAATTAAACCAAAAATATGTATAATCAGATGTATTACCTCAATTTCTATGATAAAAATAAATCGTTAGTGTGTTATTCCTTTTTTTTTCATATGATGCCATGATTATAAGACAAATATAATGGTCAGCGTCAAGTCGACATATCCTAAAATAATATTTCCAAAATACGTTTTTCAAAGTTCAATATAGTACTGAAACTGTAATACATTGTAAGCGTCAGTGCGCGGTGATAGTATATGTAAATATATATATGTATGCTTGTGTGATTTCTTATTCTTAATAGATCAGTTCAGATTTACTGCTTTTAGTGATTTTTTTATGCGTAGGTTTGTGACTAAAGCCTTTTCATACCTTAAACAATAAAATTTATATACTCTATTTGACTTGACGTTGAATTTAGAGTTATTTTAGCTTCGTAAAGTACTAGTGTACTTTGATCAAACCAGCTTATTTGTACAGACTCTAATTATATATAGGTTTATGTGAAATGCATCAATGCGCTGAACGCTAGATATTCATGACTCTACATGCATTAGACGGTTAAAAATATTTTTACAAAAAATACGGATAATTCAATAGTCAATTATTTGTTGTAGGCATGGCATGCAAGTATAATTGTAAGCTGAAATTTTTCAAAAAACCACTCCTCTATAAATCGAGGATAAAAGGGTGCCTAGTCAGTTATAGAGACACCAAACTAAAGTATGTACCTGCACAAAAGGAAATTTGTGCTCCATATTGAAGTACGATAGAACCTAAATCTGCAAAGTATTAGTATAAATACTGATACGTTTGTTTGTATATTGCATCACTTTTATGCATAATAAAAATACGTATACCAACTAAATATGGAGTATTATTTTTCAACAGGGCTCTGGTTCTAAGACTAATAGTACACAGTATATCGTATAAACGGGTTCACAATCCCAAAATGGGGGTGTTCATAAAGGATGATCCCAAAATAGTAATCGATGTTACGGTACGAGGCATTTATAAAATGCTATAGTATGTTGTTTGATAGTTGAAAAAAAGGATGTACTCTAAAATTGTACCAGATCACCCAATAAATGTATATCTGGTATAGTTCAGAGCCAAGTAATATATTGTACCAACTTTAAGTTACATTGGTTTGTTGCCTAAAACTTTATTTTGAATAAACTCGGTACCTACAGAAAGCTGTAAAAACCTAGAAATGAAACGCCTTATTATAAATTTAACTTTGTTCTTACTTTTCTTAGAGGCTGAAATTTAAGCTAATATGGTAGTGGCTCTGCCTAAAATTTAAATCAATGTATTTACATGACAAAAAATACATATGTAAAAATAGGGCAGATATTTTGTTTATAATACTGCTAACTCCACGTTTATTTCTCTGGATTCTTTTTTTCCCTTCTTTTATCATATGATAAAGGAACTAACAGTTAAACTAGTGTAAAATATATAATATTTTGATCATTAACAAAAGGATATGATCTATTGTCATTCATTTTTTTAAAAATATTGTTTTTTTATCTGTCGAGTTGGCTTTATTACGAGCAACAGAAATGCCTTCTATGATACATTGCAAAGTGTATTGCTCAAATTTGTGAATTGCTTCAATCTAAAATTTACAACTCCTTACCTCCCTCTATATATTATTTTCAAGCCTCCTTTATTCCTCTAATGTTTATTTGTTATTTATATTGAATACATTCTACAACAAAATAAATGGCGGAAAATAATTTTAATAGTTTTTCCGTTATACATAGTTTGCTGCAGTTTTTTTTATCGTGTCATAATGGATCGGCATCATATCCAATAAACATTCAATATACACTTTTTGAAGCAATAAAAAAAGAAAAAAAAGGAGCCCTCCTTTACCTACAGATAACAAACACCAAATGCATATCCTTTGAAGCTAGTATCAATTATTATTTGACAGTTGTTAAAGTGAACTGAAAGTGCAGGGAAAACAATCTAAAGGCATTCTGTAAAGGAGAGGTCAAATGATTTTTTTTCTCGCTCTTACTCATAATCTTTATTTATGATAATTATTACATGCTTGGCTATTTATTCTTGGATTAAATGGCTATTCTTCAACTCAACACAAAATCTCATGCTAATAAAATGGTACAAAGTGTTGTTATTAATTTAAAATATATTATAAACTCCTTCCTTTTACTTCTTGTTTGCAGACAAAATTTCCTCTTTATATCCGGAGTAGTAAAAGAGGATTACAAATAAGTCACTTTTAACTAGATATTCATTGTTTCTGGAGTTTAACATATAAATGCAAACATAGATATATATCTAACTATCCATGTATATTACTCTCACCTTATCTTCAGATCAGACACATATTGTCTATATTACAAAGTTTTATACTAAAGTACCCAATATGGATGTATGGATTAAGTAGTAGAGATAGTTTTATTATAAAAATTGTATTTTTATTTATTTTTTATAACACCTAGAAGGTTGACACTTTTCTGATCTAAGTAGTTATATTTTACGGTTTTGAAAGACACTGTTATCTTTCTAAGGACCACAAAAAGAAGAAGAAAAAAAGTAGTTACTAAGAGGAATTTGACAGTTAGAACAGATTAAAGGATTTTTTAAGTAAAAAAGAAAGGCTCAAGGAAGTGTTTATAACAGAAAGAAATATAAATGTATACATACATACATACATACATACATACACACATACATATAGTACATAAGTACAGATTGTTAAGTGTATACGTTGTCATTAGTACGATGATATACTTAAATTTTTTAAACCAACACTTATATTGTTCATGTATCAGTTAGTAAATAAATCGAGGGGTTGGGTTAGAGTGACACATGCGGGGGAAATGATGATTTATTTAAGGGAAAGAAAAAGTTAAAAGTCGTTGCGTTGATTGTAGAAAGTGCCTTTTCTTTTTCTTTTTAATTTATTTATTTTTGTCATATTGCTTTCAAGCTTTTTCACTTTTAATTACAGTTATTCCTAATCAGGATACTCAAATTTATTATTGTTTATTGTTTGAATACACAAGGTATATTCCGTATGAGTCTTGATTATAAAATATTTGCTTCTGGTATTCTTAATACTTTTGTAAGTTCATAGTAATATTGAATGGATTACCAGCATTATACCGTAGATCCTATAAACACCAACACCTTCCAGCCTTACCCATTTTCAAACTTTCATCGGCATTCTGACGCTTCTCTACATACAATATCACCAACAGATGAAACAGGTCTATTTGGACAACTTCATTGGAATGGAAGTATGAATCTATATCAACCCGACTTAGAATGTGAAGAGTCTAATCAGCCTGAAAGAGGTATTGCTGGATTTGTTTCCAAACTTTATCAGTAAGCTATCATCCCTATATACCCACGTCCCATCCTTCTCCTCCTTAACGTTAACCCCTTCTCTCTTTTTTATAGGTGCCTTCAAGCACCTGATGATGGCCAGAAATATGCACGTTGGTGTAGGCATAATGGCATAGACATGTTTATTATTGATTGTATACCAAGTAATATACTCTTCATTCTGATCGTGTGCTTTAAATCGATGCACTAACTATATGTTTTCATATAGAGTTTACTGAAATTGTGTTACCTCGACTTTTCAAGCACTGTAAATTTGCTTCGTTTGTCAGACAATTAAATGTAAGTGAAAGATATACTGTTTAAGTATAAAAGCAGTTTTACTAAACATGACTATAGATTTATGGCTTTCAAAGAGATACGGACGCACGGAAATCTAAAGATAGCAAAGATAAAGAAACTTGTCGCTGGCACCATATAAATTTTAGACCAGGTCGTCGAGACCTTTTCCATTTAATAAGAAGAAAAACTCCAAGATATTCCCGCAGAAAGAGACAAAAAGTAGAGGATGATACCGAAACAGTGATTAATACCGTGTCAGGTGATGAGTCAAATAACGATGAAGAATCTAGTCAAAGCCAAAGACGTGCTTCAGCTTCATCTGTCTCCTCATCGACCACCCTGCAGCAAGTTACAGAATACAAGCCCCAGTCGCTGCATATGTTATTTGAAAGCCCTCAACAAATAGAAATAACTCAGCAACAGCAGCATCAGCAGCATCAGCATGAATATATGCATCAATCGCTACGGAGACAAATTTCTGCACATATTCCCTCCTCTTCGGAGGAGCCTTGTCATTTTTCTCACTTGCTAGAGTCGGTGAATGAAACTGATTGTTTTGACGAGAGTGAGAGTCCGCATGATTTAGCTATGCACCAAACAATGACGCAGGAAGAAGAGCTACGATCACAGATTACTCAATTGAGAAAAGGCTACATGAAGATGTATAAAATACTTACTGGAGAAGTAAACAAAGCAGTCAACTTGATTGATGTTCAACGTTCAAGGATTGAATTTCTCGAAACCTCACTACGCAATGTCAAATTAAAGAGTCAAGGCAATACTCCCAATAGCTTTATAGACTCTAACAATTACTTTTCTCCTGAATACATAGTAGACCAATCAACTGCAAATGGAACAGAAGTACATACACCAACAACTCCAATACATCCAGCAGCCCAAATAAGGAACAACGTATTCTTACCTGGATCCCCTTCTCCAAAGGCTAATCATTCTCACGCTTATGACCTATACTTTTCTTCTCCCTCCCATGACGAAGATTTGAAGCAGCCACCTCAACAATGCCAAAGCAATAAAGGAATCTGGCTATCAGCGTTCCAGAATGAAACCACAATGTGTGGTGATGTGAATTTAGAAGACACTTCTGGATTTAATTCAAATAGTAAGCATCATTATTATACTATATAAAATCTCGTATACTCATAGGGATAAAACTAACCATTATTAGACTATGCTTCACAATCTATTGGATCACCCATTAAGCAGACACATCTCCTCCATTGTGAAGTACCGTAATCGAACCAATAATATAAATCAGGCATATCTCCTTTTCATCCGCTTTTGACACTACTATTCATTATTTTTACTTTACATAGTTTCGAACTTTTTAAATCTCTACTTTCACTCTCAAAAAAATCTAGTTTACAGCGAATATACAAAAGAAAAAGAAAAAGCGCTCTTACAAAACTACAGCATTCCCATAATGACAAAAAAAAAAGAAACCTCTAGCATCGTTATCAATATACCATTATATATACATACATATATAACTAAATTATGTGAATAACCTATCATATTCCCTCTTCTTTTCCTTTCCCTTATTCCTATACAGTTCCTACAACAACAAAAGAGAATTTTTCGTTTTTATAAAAAAAAAAATAGTGTTTATGCAATTTTAAAATAGTAAATATTTTTGCAACTTGACAGATTTTCCCAAGAATCAAAATAAGGAGTGTGGGGATGTGGTGTTGAAAATTTCAAAGTTTGAAATACTTCAGATGTATATACTTTTTCACAATGAAGTTATTTTACTAGAAAATTCTATAGTAAAATAGGTCCAAAAAAGCTAAATTTTATTTATATACATTTATACACTAATGCGAATGTTAACTTAACAAAAATATTGATCATAGAGCATCTCATCCACAAACAAAATAAAATTAGTTACAGATATATCTTTCTTTCTTCCATTATAGCAGCCACTCTTATAATTAAGATTTAACTTTTATCAATAACATGACATGGAATTCAAAAGGAAAAAAAAATGGGACGTAAAACTTCCGATACATAAAACTACTAATAAAGCAGGTCAATGAAATAAAATAAAAAAGAGTAAGAAGAAATTGAAGTGATATTATTATTAGTTCCCGAGGATCAAATCGTATTTTTAATCTTATATCCCATCGTAATAAAGCAATGTAAGACACATCACCTTATAAAGTATTGTTTGTTATGTTTAAAAAAAATCTTCACAAACAGTAATCAAATGTACTTACTAGTTGTATAGCATGAAAAAAGGAAGCTATTAAAAGATAATAAAGTAGTACTTGTATACATATGCAATTTATAAGTAGTAGTAATATTATTAAAGTCGATTATCTTTATAATGTCATTCATTTTGGGAAAGTGTTCTGAAGTAGAAAAAAAAATCTTCTTGTTTGCATCTCGTAGAAATCACAATAAAAACAAAAAATATTTATGAAATAAATTATGAGAGAGGAATAAAGATCATCTTATTTATCGCTTATTATTATTTATTATTGTTTTTTCTTATTTTATTTTATTGTTTTTTTTTCCAACTTTATTAAAAAAAAGCAGGATCAGCAAAATAGAAAAGAACAGCGACTTTTTTTAATATTTAGTTTCTTTTGTTTTCATGTTATTGTAACATATATTTAAAAAGTAAATTAAATCAAACATGGGCACGCCTATTTCCGAAATCAATCATAATCTGACATTAGATCCAAATGTAGACACAGGTAATGAAATTAGAGTGAAAATTTAAATGAATGAATAAATAAATAAAATAATATCATCATAACACTAGAGTATATCAAGTCGAAAAGCTATCTATCAGCATCAGCATCACCAGGAAACATTTCAGATGCATTTAATAGACCTCGAGTAATACAATGGGATCCACATATGGGAACAGACAAGTCCACCATCTCGGTGGTTCTGGAGCAATCTGTATCTGATACTTCACTACAGAATGAAGAAATCCGTCCAATGAAAATAGTATTCGGCCAGCTTGTAGTCGAGACAAGTCAGCAGCATCAAAGAGCACCATCGGCTGCACCAAATAATTTAAACAGTCAATTGATTTGGATCACTTTGGTGGGAAAGGTACCCAGGTTCTCGGATACACATGTCGAAGTAGGACCACAAGTGCCACTTTCTATATGCGTCTACGATGGTACTGCAAAAGATACTGCCATCGATCATTGGAATTTTGGTCTATTTACGTATAATAAAGGCACCGGCGAAGGTAACAAAACATGCATACATGTATATATACAAACATTTTGTGTATTAAATTATTTTTTTATCACCTGAAATAGAGACCGAATATTCCAGAAAACGGAGAGAGCCTGATTCATTAAGTACAGAA
>VCJG01003578.1:8902-33569 GCA_024140375.1 Backusella westeae | reverse complement strand
TTGATACCCCGTATTTGTTACTCCGACTTTCGCACTTTTTACTAAACTCTAAGGACAAGTCTAATAACATATCCATATATAAATATATAAATAAACGTGAATCCCCTCTCCAGCTTTTCTTTTTTTATGGTTTCTATTTTTAATGCCATTCGACAAGATAACATTGATGTCTTAAAACATCTTATTGCTTTAACCACGGGCGAGACGATAACAGCTACGCCGTCCTGTATAACAAAGGAAGATAGTCGGTGGATTCAGCAACATTGGAAACAAGGCTCAAAGCAATTCGATCTCAATAAGCGATCCGCAAGAGGGAGAACCCCACTTCATTGTGCAGCTACTTGGAATCGTGTACAGATCGCACAATTGCTACTCGACTGTCCTCAGGTGGATGTTAACATAAGGGACAGTGAAAATGGATGGACCGCCCTACACAGGTAAGAGTCTATTCGAGAGCAAGTGTGTCTATGCATATATTCATTTCATGCGATATGCATGCATTTAGGGCACTGTATAATGGCAATATAGAAATTGCAAAGATGCTAATTGATAGAGAGGATATCGATGTAACAATAAAGGATAATGAAGGATACACAGCGTTTGAAATTTACAACAGCACCATCAGTGATACATTCCCAAAACCAAAACAAATTACGGGCAGCAATAACAAGAGTTTAAGCGGCGGTACGGATGTGTATACTTGGGGATCAAATACAAATTATGTTTTGGGTCATCCAGATTCTGAAGGACGCACTCGGCCCGAAAGAGTTAATACACAGCTGGATAGCCAAAGGACAAGTTTAATCATGAAAAGACCCGATTATGTGATTGAATCTGTTACCATGTCAAAGTATCACACCGCAATACTCACAAGCGAGCCCGTGAACAACTTATTGATGTGTGGTTTTGGACGCGGTGGTAGATTGGGTATATCAAAAGAAACCGAGACTCAGTTGATCCCGGTTCCTGTTAGATGGCCAGAGAGAATCGTATCAATTGCTTTGGGAAGGGATCATAGTATTGCTGTTACCGAACGTGGAAATGTATTGTCGTTTGGAAGTAACGAATATGGTCAATTAGGTATTGTAGTTTATAGAATCGATCAATGCATAGTCATTTTTGCTTATATTATATACAAAAAAGGATATGAATTGGAAAGTCGCAGTAAAGATGAGCATCCAATGCAGCTTGTACCACGTAAAATACAGGCACAGAATTTAAAGAAACAATCTATTATCGGTGCTGCTGCGTCGAGAATACATTCTGTTGTATATACTTCAACTGATATTTTTACGTTTGGTTTAAATCAAGGTCAATTAGGTAAGCGGTTATATATATACATAGCACTAAAGCATATGATTTTATTAATATTTTGTATATAAAAGGCTACCACCAACCTGACAATGAGCAATGCCAATTTATACCAAGAAAGGTCACCATTTCATCAGAGATAGTCCAAGTTGTCGTTAATGTAAGCTTGGTATATATTGTTGTGATAATAGATTGCTAAATATCTAATATTAGGATAATGCGACGGCTATTTTAAATAAGTCCCATGAGGTGATATTACTTCATAACTTTAACCAACAGAAAATCATGTAGGTCATTGTTATAATAGCATAATATCTTGATATTAATTTTATATATTATATTGCAACCATGATTTTAGTTTCCCCATGAATAGATTCCCAAACAACATCCAAGTACACACACCTGCTGCTAATTATATCGTTAAACTAATAGGTAGTGGTACAGACTATCTTGGTGCCATCTCAAACACCGGAGACGTTTTTGTCTGGACTTGTAAAGCCCCACGAATACCAGCATCATCATCAATGAATGAGCAGCACCAAAAGTCAAAGCATAGTAGTCATCTAATAACCGTTCCAAAACGTATCTGGACTCTCCGAAAAGCACATTTAGCTGCATCCGATGCAAGTTTAGGCCAATATGGAGAACTCATTGTATGCACTGTCTCGGGTCATGTCTTTATTGGTCAACCCTCTCGTGAAAAAGCAACCGGTTATAAATTTTCCCAGGTTCCCTTTCTACAGAGATGTATTCAGGTGTATGCAAATCCTAGCGGTGCTTTTGCGGCATTAAGGTCTGAATATACGATGGAATTGCCCGATATCCCTCAATCAACCGCTATACAGGACATCACGGCTTCACTACCCCATAGAAATATACAGGTCAAATTGAAGGAGAATATATTTTCACTACAGTCAGAAATGGAGCAGGAAATAGCCAAACAAAAGGAAACAATTATGAAGGATCAAGATGATGAAGAGTATTTAGAAACCAGACTAAAAAATGTGGAAAAAACATTTGATCAGAGATTGAATGATATAGTGGAAAACGCATGGCATGATGTTCAAGTTGAATCTGCCAAGGATCATGCGCTTGATGTGATCTTTCGAGTACAATCAAGGGACATCTACTGCCATAGCGCAATGATACGATGCAGAAGCCCATCCTTTTTCAAGCAGCTTATCCAGATGGAGGATTACCATAATGCAAAGTTTAAATTCAAGGTTCGAAAACATCTCGACAATCGTATTCTAGTTCAGATTGATCATTGTGAACTCGCATCTGTCCTTCTACTGCTGGATTATCTCTACACCGATATATTTGAGCATCCAATGAAAGCTTATTTTGAAATGCCCTCTTTGAGTCTCACATCTATTGTTGATCAGCAAACGGTTAAAAAAGTGCCAGTAAAATTGGTTATGATCCAAAAGGATTTAGTTGGCTTGGCGGAATTTTTTCAGCTACCGCATCTTGTTAGTTCTGCACGGGCCTCGTTTCACAATGCACCAGTACCAACGCTAAAAAACGACCTTAAATATTTGCTTCAGCATGAAAAAGGTGTGGACATCACTCTCAAAACAAAGGGAAGCGATACTCAAAATAGTAATCTAAAGTGTCACGAGTTTATATTACGACAACGATCTGCTTTTTTCAAAAATTTACTTTTGCCAGAATCGGTATGGATGGAAGAGCGTCGCTCACGACAAGAACAAGAAGGGGAAAATAAAATGGCAACACTGGAACTTGATATTATTTCCTCGGAAACAATGCAGGTCATTCTAGATTATATCTACCTGGATCACACTGCCATTTTTGATGATATTCCAAAGGAGAATGAAGAAACAATGTTGCGTTTTTTACTGGATGTCTTGTCCGAATCTGATGCAATGCTATTATACCGTTTAAAATCGATCACAGGGAAATATCTCATCAAGTTTATAAAGCTACGGACTGCATGCATGATCTTATCCTATGCCTATTTTCATATTGTGGAGGAGTTAAAGTCTGCTTGTATGAAGTTTGTTACGGCTAATCTACCCATATATCTTAATTCAAGGTAAGCTTCATCTGCTCTTATTTTCAAGATACATGTGCATTTATTCTTATCATTCATACCGTTCAAAAGTATGTTGGATGATCTCCCTATTCCACTCTTTCGCGAGATGGAACGCTTTATCAAATTAACACAGGGCATTCCTTCTATACAACCATGTAATGATACACCTACAGAAATAGAGGACGAGGAATTCTCTACTTCATTATACGCTCTCTCCAAGAATGATAACTATGTCTCACCCTATATTGAAATTCTCACAACGCTTTATCCGGAAAAGCTCAGTTTAGAAGATGCCGTTGTTGACGTGAAACCTCAAGATAACAAAAAAGCAGCTGCTATTGGCACGAAAAAGAAGAAGGTTGCCAGCAACAATCAGTTGAACACCATATTAACGGAAAGATCACCACCATCACTAACATCAGCAAATCCGGCGGGTTGGATGATGGATTCTGTAGAGTAAATATTTATATTTCTTTTTCCAGTTTTATGGTAGTAGGAGTTGATTGACAATACTTACTCGTCTGTATTTCCATTAGGTCTGTTTCCGTTCCTTCTTTACGTGAAATTCTTGACACTGAACCTGGTCCATCAGGACTGAATGCAGCTAAAAATACAAAAGTAAGAGTGCTTATGATTTATGCGTAAATCAGTTGTTTTAATACTTATCAATGTTATTTAGCATACTGCCGTGAAGAAAAAGTCACAGAAAGAAAGACGAAAAATACAGCAGCAAGAACTTGCTGCAGCTATTCAGTCGGATTCAGCACAAAAATCTGTCTGGGGAAAGGTCGAATCAGTTACACCTGTGTCGATAAGTGAGGCAGCTTCATCTTCAGTCCCAAAGGTCGTTGATGCCGATAAAAAAGGCAAAAAAATGTAAGCTGCTCGATTTTAAGAAAAAAAAAAGTTTGAAGAAAAGGAAAGAAGAAAAAGAGGAAGATGTAGTTTTTAAAAAAGGGTATGTCTAACAACGCATACATGATGCCATCATTTAGATATGTTTCCCAAGAAGAAATGCTAGACCAACAGGATATACGAAAACCTGATTTAGAAAGGAAAGAAGACGTATTTGATCCAACACAATGCTTTGGATCAACTTTTAAACTTACGAGTATATGTCGCCCAAACAGCAAAAAGTTATCAACAAAAACAAACAAAGGGCAGTCTTCATTTGAAACTATACAAAAGCAGCAGGAGCTTGAAGATAAATGGCTTAAAGGAAATAGACCAAAGAAAAATATTTTGAGAATCCAACAGGAAGAACAAGCCGTAAAGGACCTCGTGCAACACTATATACAAACACTGGATGTGATGACTGGTGAATGGATCAACGTTCATCGGGTTGAAGCTTTTTTGTAAACAGTAATAGTATCTTGATTAGTGTGGCATTTTTCGTTTATTTTTAAATTAAATTAAAAAAAAAAAAAACATTCTTTACCACTTTTTTTTCGATCGAGCAAAGCTTTTACTTAATCACTGGATTCATTCAAGGTTCTCATCATATAATGGGTATGAGGCATGTAAATAAAGACAGATTCTAAACGATACCAAAGTAAAAAAATAAAAAATAAAAAGTAACCTTTCGTCTATCTTATTCTTCATATATAAAAGTGTATAAAATATTAGTAATTCGATCCCACTTTTCTTCTTTCTTTAATAACTTTAAATAATCTTGTTGTCATAACACAATAAATGACTATGAAATTTTCAATTACAGCCATTGCTATCGCTTTACTTGCCACTGCCAACGCCCAAACGGCAAGCAGCTCATTACCAAAACTCCCTGTCAACGGCCGTGTATGTGATTATCAAAGCAAGGGATATTTCTTCAGCCCCCTTCGTACTTTTGGACCTGATTCTCGAGCATACTGTGAAAGCATCGGTGCCGAACTTGTCAGTGTCGATAACACCAACTTTGCTGATTTAACTCAAATGATTGTCAAATGTTTAGGCCCCGAGGAAAAAGCATGGGTCAACTCTTGGGATGGAAACACATTTTCTGACTCTCCCTTGGCTATCTGGACTGGTCTCCAAGCAGGTTCAGGCTCCATCAATAGATATGTTGAGAATAAGCCATTGTTTGGTATCTGCTCTATTCGTCGTAAAGGTCTCAATCGCCCTGAACCACGTCCTCTCATTGCAAGTGATGTTTCACAAAGTGAAGACGGTGCTTCATCTGCCTCTGTACACGAGCAACCCTCTTCCACTTTTGCAGTTCCTGGATTCGCTGTATTTCCTTCTGAAGAAGCAATTTTCGCTGAAAACGTTGACCTTAATGATGCTTTTGGTATTAATAGTATTGCTGAAGATGAAATTGAAAATCCCCTCGCCGAAGATGCAGTAGAAGACATTAGCGCTGAATCCCAAGATATCGGAAATGAAGTCGCTGAAGAAGAAATTGATGCCAAAAATGTTGAAGAAGAACAAGAGGAAGAGGAAGCTGTCGAAGAGCAAGAAGAAGAAGAAGAAGAAGAGTATGAGAACGAGATTGTTGAGGCAGCCGAGTCTGTTTCTGCTGAAAGCAATATCCAATCTATCGCACCACAGGCATTCAATTATAACGTTGATAGCGAATAGAGAAGAATTAACTATTTATTAGCCATTTATTTATCTACACTATGTTATAGAATCTCAAAAAATTACGTTACAATAAACATATTATTAAAAACATTACTTGTTGTTATATAGCCTCATACTGTATCATTTGGCTATTTGTTTATATTTATTGTAATCAGGAACATGTCAGTTGAATTGTTTACACACAATATAACCATAATTGATATATATACTTGCATATATTTACCTTAATATAATGGCTCACTTTGTCAAATGGGTGATGCATTTATGTTAACAGCAACGATATTGATAGTAAATAGCGACTTATTTACAATAGATGGGTAAAAACTAGCTATTAGAAAATCATGTCACAGACTCCGAAGCATTTCTTATTCTTTCATAACCAAGGAACCAAAATGCGCTTTTTTTGAATTAAATGCATGCTTTGATTATAAAACACCTGGGTATATCTGAATCCACCAAGTTACTTCAAGACCTTCTCATACATACTTTCAGTAATAAAATTGTATATTTATTTCGAATAATATAGCCCCATAGAATGTTTTAATAAACTTCAGAGTAAAAAAAAAACAATCGGCGGTATTTTAATGCAAAAAATTTAAGTTTGGACCTGAAATCTGTCAAGCGCATTTTACCTTGTTCGTCGACGTCACGATCAAAAAGAGAAAACGTATATCTATCTACTTCACCTTCTATATTAGTTATATCCACTCACTTTTCTTTCCGTATTTGATATAATATAACACTCCACTTTCTATATTGGTTATATCCACCCACCCAAGTCAAGTTCTTGATTAAAGAAATGAAGTTAATGAAAATAAGAAACAAAGCAACTATTTTTTAATGTCATAAGATACACTTATTTGGAAAAATTACATGTGAAAAGGAAAACTGAAATAGATGTTACTTAGTGATATATCGTATAAAAAACATCAGACAAACATAAAATAAATCGAAAAGAGAAAGCTCCTTAGTATGGATAAAAATTTAAACTGAAAATATCATATCTTGCAATTACAAGCATAAATAGTATAGTTTCAGATACAAATGAACCATTTTTTGGGTTTTTTTTACAGGAATATAAAGCATAGTGAAATGCTATATTCACAAAGTCCATTCCTTCATGAAACTCTCCATTTTAGGATATGGAGATTTGTGATATGTTACATCCAAGGAGAATGTAAAGGTTCATTGTCGATCTCTTTTATGAATAGACTCCTTCACTTTTCCTTGTACCTGGAGCATCAAATAAAAATCTATCTACTTTCATGTGCATAATTTTTTTTTAACTTATTGTTTGGCACACAATTTAAGTCAAGAACTTTTATGCAAATTGTAATTTTTTTTTTTCGATAATTAAACCTCGTTAGTACACAATGATTGAAATTATTATGAGCGTTTAATATTCTTCATAATTTTAATAGATGACTTCCAATGGAACGTTCCATTGTATGTTGATATATGGCCCCCTTTAAGTTGGAAAAGAAGAATCCAGCAAATCATTGTTTCTAGATACAGTAATGCTTTAGCAGCAAATTGAAAACAGCAAAAAAAAAATCTTGTCTATTATATATTGTTGGCCTTTTGAAATAATATAATTAGTTATTTTTTCTAAGGAAAACCAATCAGGTATGTAGTATTACAATCACAATAATATAGTAGTTCGAGGTCTTTGTCATTATTACAATATGCTGTTTTTGTTTCTTAAGAGGAGTTATTTTATATATGTATTCTGTCTACTTTGGATGCAGTTAAATCAGAAAATCGAAATGGAAAATGTGATATCACAAACATGCAGGATCTAAGTTGTGGCTACTAGTATCTTTTCTGTTTCAAGCTAAAATCAACGTTTTTTTTTATGCATGCATGTTCCTATATTGTGATAATCACAATGTCAGTAACGTACTGTATATTCTTGAAGAGAAAAACAAATGCCGTTTCTTTTCCAAAAATAAAAAGAAATAAAAATGATAAATAGAGCCTCGCATTACTACTAGTAGCCGTAATAATAAAATATTGGTTTAATATGTTATAAAAAGAAATCAAGTTAATGGTTTGTGTAAAGTCTTCAATAAATTAAGGTTGCCCTACATTGCATCGAGGTTTATCAATGCAAGATTACATGTGCTACATTTACATACACTTAATAACATGATACAGCCACTTTCAGAGTGCTATTAGTACTCATAACTAAGACGCTGTGGATATTTTGTTTATTGTTTAGATATTGAATCTAGAATCTTTATTTTTAATCTGAAAATAGTTTCTCAATAATAAAATCTCCTGAAAAAAAAAAAGAAAAAAAAAAAACTTAAAATGCTCATTTATAATTTTTTAATTTTAGCATTAGCTTATATACAAATTTTTGAAGGTTATTTTGACGAACAAAAGAAAATATAAAGGGTATTTTAGTCTCTCCAATCGAAAGAGATTTCGCACAATGTTTTTGTAGAGGAGTCAAGAGGATGCGCTGAAAGATTGTGCTTGATTTTTCCAGGAGAAACGGTGGTATAGGACCTTTGACGGCTCGTTGATGATATAGGGGAGGGTTGAAGGGATGTTGATGAAACTCTACGCGAAAGCGTACCTGCTGACAGGGGTGTATCATTAGAAGAAGAAAATTCCGTTGATGAATCGCTATTGAAATATAACCATGGATTCCGATTGCCCTTCTTGTCATCACTTTTCCAAAACTCTTTTCTAAAGATAGATGCTGCTAGAGATCCTTGAGAGGTCTCTCTTTGCATTTTAACTGTATCCGATTTTTTTTTCTCTTTTGTTGTTCCTGTATGGACCTCCTCAAAAGGAAATTGACGAGGAGTTGTTGCTGTTGTTCTTTGAATAGTGCCTGTCATAATGGGCTCTGTCAGTTGCTGTGTTGTCTGGCTTGCTTTCAGATGCGTCTGATCGACACTCTTTCTACCAAATAGCCAGAAACTGCTACTTTTCCCCTCCTTTTTTTCAGAATCTTCTTGTTGACTGTCTGATTCGTCTTCTAGACTCAATGGTCGACTTGAAGATCGACTGCTACTCTCACCCCCACTCGAGCCCCCAGTTGCAAGACTTCCTGTGCTACCCTGTAATTCTGGTGGAAATGGATTTGAACTTGAAAAACTAGCTGATGAAGAAATTGGTGGTGGACAGAGTGATTCAGATACTGAGTAGCTTCTACAGGTTTTTGTAGGTTCTCGAACCAAACTAAGCTCATCCACAGTCTTTTCACTCACCCAGGATCTAGTCAACTTTGTTTTGCATATGCATTTTTTTTAAAAAAAGGATTAAAAGTTAATAACAAATCAGTCAGTTTTTTGATACAACTGTTTTTTCATTACCAGATATTGAGTCACAAGGCATTGCTGCATTTCGATGCTAAGCCCACCAGCGTCGTAATCACTACTCACTGATGTACTCTTTTTCATTGCAGAGCTACGAGATAATGCATGTGATAATTTTCTCTTTCTGTGTTTATTTAATTCCTTGATACAAGTAGCAGTGAGAGTAGGCGAGTAAGGAGGGCTACGTTGAAGATTCCTAAATAATTTCAGAAGCTCCTCCAATCTAGGATCGTGCTGAGGGGTATTGTTGCCTTTCCAATCGTTGCTTGATTTCTGTTGAAGAGCTACAAGATAGGTCATATCATGAATAAAAGTACCCAAGAAAGGAACAGTAGGTTCACTAAATGAGTTCTTTCGTAAACTTTTCTTTGGCAATGTCAACCCATCATCACTGCTATCTTTATGCTGTAGTGGTGTAGGGGTAATGGCAGTAGTAGCTACATTCAAAGTGTTCATGGTTGAAGTGGTACTCATTGATGTTGTAGTTGTAGTAGTAGTAGTATTAGCTGGCATTTTGACATCAGCCATTATTCCGAGCCGCTCTCGATACCGACCGTAATTAGATGACTCTGACATTAACTCACTGAGATCCTCCAAAAGGCCCATACTCTTTTTGGGTACAAACGACCAAGTTCTCTTCAAACGTTGAATCGGCGGCGTTCCGAGTGCAGATATAACAGCCTTTAGTGTTTGATAACTTTTTAAATCGTGGCACTTCCCTGCTACTTTAATCCAATGGTTTACGAGCTGGGCACGACCTGAAGCATCTTGATGCAAAAGAATTGCATGTTCAATCAACCGTGTGAGGTAATTAAAAAAGTCAGTTGATACCGTTATTGCTGGGTGAGGGTTTTTGGATGTGTGAGTTAAGATGGCTTCCACAGGGATATTACGGAATATTGTGGAGTCAATAAGTGTTAATTGGTATGCAATCAGAACGGGTTGAAATTGGAGAATAGTGGGGACTGTGGTAGCTGACATGTGTATGTTACGCACACGATTAAGTGATTCCTTGAGGTCTGGAAGGACAGTTACAGTAAGATTTTGGAACTGTTTATCTGAATCGTACGATTTGTTTCGTTTCTTTAGTTCCGCTAGTTTCTTTTCAGAGTTATCTAATTTCTGCTGGAGTGACTGGTAGGCCGAAACAAGAGGTGCTTTTGGAATCATTGGTAAATAATCACTGCTTTGTGTTTGAGAAGACGACAGACTGTCACTATTACTTGTTTGAACAAGAACCAAATTTTGGGGATCAATAGTGCTATTTGCTAACAAAAACAAGTCGTCTTTCTCTGATTTATCTTCAAAGGGCAAATACATTCCTTTTTTCCCATCAGTATGAGCTGAAACAGAGCCTGGAAGAGATAAAAATGTTTTTACAGCATTCAATGATGTTACAACAGAAAGAGGCGAAGAAGGTGCAGAAACTGATAAATTGGATGTCGATGATCTTCTTGCTATCCGTGGTCTGGATGTAACAATCTCTAAATACGGCTTTTTGACTATAAATTATAAATGTAAATATATAAAATAATAGCGAGACGTTTCTTGGAAAAGTATGTGTATTGAATTACCCTTTTCTCTTTCATCATCCGAAAATCCCTCTTCAGAATCATCATCTTCTTTATAATAAGTATTGATTGTTGGTTTTCTTGATTCAGGATTAGATATTTTTCTCAACATATCAGCAGAATAGGCCTTTCTTTGTGGTTGAGGTCTTTCTGGTAGGGTTGGAGAAAGACTGGATGGCTTTGGTGGGATAGGTGGGGGATTATGCTTTTGTTTACTGTTTGAAATTTCTTTGGCTTGCCTCAAGCAAGTATAAGCTAATACAAAAATGGAAGATAAATTGTTTTCTGTAACAACTAAATAATGTTTTTAGTAAAATGCTCGCTCTCTCTCTTTCTCTTTGCTAAACCATTATTTACTTTGTCCAAGAAATTCAAGTTGTTTCAATTCATCGACCGCTGCTACCAGTGCTTTAATATACAATTCATACGAGCTCTATATAAATTTTTACATAATCGATTTAGTAATTTAGTATTTATGCATCATGTCCCTTTTCCCCTCCCAAATATACCACGTTGTATGCGTGATTGTTTGTGTCAAATTCAACTATATGACAATAAAGAAGGAAATTGTAAGAGCTCATACCTTTAGTTTTCCGCTGTTTAGAAAAATAGAGGCGTCAAACATAAGTGTTTGCATTGCAATTTCAGTTGCAGTTGGTAATGGCAACATTATGACCGTTTTAAAACTATGATTCTACAAATAACACAAATGACTAAATATATACATGAACTGAATGCAATCAGCTTTTTTTTATTTTTTTCGTTTATAAGTATATATATATATGCGTATATGTATATATAACTGAGTATATGTTGTATATATAGATATATATATATATATATATAAATATAAGCCAAATAGGAAAAAAGAGAAAGAGAAAGAGAAAGAGAAGGAAGGAATTGAAAGGATGGAAAATAGAAATAGAAATAGGAAAGAGAGAGAGAGAGGCAGGTGGTTAATGAGAGAAACTAAAAGTGCGTGTAAAAATACAATAAAGGAAAGTTGCAGTCAGTACTTGAATCATAGCACTGAGTAGCGTCATCATTCTCCATACATAAATAACAGAGTAGGAGGTGTTTTATTGTTTGAGGGACTAGGAAGGGAGAAGGAGGGGTCGAAGATTGCTTTGTTCTTCTTTTATCTCTTTTTCTTTGTATATTGAGCACTCGACTCCTTGACTTAAAATAATTCGAAGTTTAATTTGACCCCTGGATTTGTTTATCTTTTTATTTACGAAAAAAGTGATCTACAAAGCGTCCGTTTGAAGAAGTTTAAAAAGTGACTCAATGTTTGTTTATTTGATTCTCAGAATCATGCTTATAAACTCAAAGAGGAGACAACTACATAGCAGTAATAACAGTAATACAAAAAAGTATTGAGGGAAAACGTACATTCTTTTTAATCTATAAAAATAGCCGATACCATCACTTTATAATTGAGAGTGGTTTGACAATGTTTTTCATTCTTTAAATAAATTATTTATAAATATAGATTTTTATTATTATGCTTCTGTTGTCCCACCTGTCAATATCATGATTTTAAGCAGATCATCAATTGATGATTATTACAAGTCTAATAATCAGTTCTGTTTTTACCTGTTATCCTTTGCTTTATACCCAATATGATAATAATGATAGTATAATAAGAAGCGTATTATCACTTTTTTGATGATATCCTTAGTACGGAAGAATATATTTAACACATTTATTTTATCCTTACTGCATTCATCCTTTACAAGCTTTCTCCATGTAGTGTAATCGATGTATGTTTCTTATAAAATGTACAAATTAGTAATATAAAATTGTGAAAGCAACAGCCACAAGTAGATTGTGAATTTTAATATTTCCGTCAACTATACTCTTCATAAACAAGGAGAGTTAATTGGTCAAGTGACAGAGTTTTAATATTCCAATTGCGCAGTATTGCTTTTTATTTTTATTTGAGTAATAGTTTTGGTATCATCCAGAGCGAAAGTACATTACATTTATCATTCAAACTCAAAAAAAGTATTCATATGCTTCGGATAAAATAAATACAAAGTAAATATCCGCTTATCAATGGAGCAAGTGCTAGTTATCATACATATATTTACACATATGTAAGTATTTCGCTCTTTAATTTTTTATTTTATAATTTGGAATCATAATAGCACTACTCATGGGGACATATCCCCATATAAAGCAATCCAATGAATACTCCATATTGAATGTAAAGCCGGGATCTGCTGGTCCAGTAGATACTACTCTTAAATGTATTTATAGAAGCACTTGATTCAAACATTACATACCAAACGAGTTTCTTCAAATAAGTAACAGTGTAACTAGGTGCTCTTATTACTGATTTCTTCCATATAATTACAATATAAGACCAGAAAGCTACGAAAATGTTCTGTTTTTTTTTTCTTAAAGGTGATATTTTAGCACCGGGGCGGTATTATTTTTACAACCAATTTTCGTCAAAACATGACAAGAATACCATTATTGGCCATGTCATATGAACTTTATTTTAGCCATTAATTTACATTTCTTCAATGAATTAATTGAATTTTAGCAATGCTTTGCCGCTTTGTTCCAATTTGCGTACGTACTGTATAAAGCAACTCCATAATTAATCTGAGCAGAAATATGTTTGGTACGCCATTTTTATAAAAATAGCCTCTGTTTTCTTATTAATTAAAGTATTATTTATGAAATATAAAGTTGTCTATGACCAAACTGTTTTACAGATATTTTCGTTTTTCATTACCGAGAGAGCTGTATAATTTGAGTGTATCTTTACACACAATAACTACTTTTATCAAGGCCATAACCATTGTTTCTATTGTAAAAGAAAACTATAATATATTCATATATAATTTACTAGATCACATGTTTGATCGATATCTCTCTCTTGGTCCGTTTTTATTTTCATTTTTTTTTTAATATTTTGCACATTGATCCACTTTCTGTCACGTTAACGTTTTATGTTTTAAGTTTTATTGAAAAAAATATGAATGCAAATATTATAATGAACTATTTATATGATAAAAAAGGTTGGAGTTATTTAAGAAAGATGAAACTATTTGTGATGAATGCGTTTTGCTGGATCAAAGCAGATATCGAGACCACTTAACTTTTTTTCAAGTTCGCGCATTTGACGTTCAAGGTTTTCTTTTTCCTTCTTCATCTTGGCATATCGACCATTCATCAACATTCTATCTTTTTGGTTTACAATCTTTCGATAGTCGTTCATCTTTGATGCTGGTTTATTATTAAATGCGTTGAATGCGGAAATATTGATATGATCTTCTTCGGGATTGATACGTGTAAACAGTTCGTGGTGTAAAAGTTCACTGGCGGTGGGTCGTTCTTTTGGATCTGATTTCATCATTAAAGAAACCAAGTTCACCTATTAACCCTTATTTAGTTGAAAAATATTTTTCTTCTTGTTTTTAATCTTACCACTAGTGGGAACATCTCTTCAAAATGAGGAGGGAAAATACCTCGTTTAAGGTTATCGATGGCTGATGCTCTTTCCATGCCAGTTGTGCACGGGAAGTAAAGCTCAAACATGATGATACCCAAAGAATAAATGTCTGCCTTCTCGTCGTAAGGCTGAGGTGGTGTGGCCAGTTGCTCAGGAGCAGCATACTTTATATAAAAAAGGAAATATCAATAAAAATATATAAATAAATAATTTCACACGTTATCTTTTAAAAAAAAACTTACAGTACGGGTACCAACACCGCAGGTTCTATTTGCCATTTTACATTTAGCAGAAGGTTCAGGCTTTACAGATGGTAGAATATTTTGAATTTCAACGTCATCATCGTCATCGAGGTTAATATCGGCAGCCAGTCCGAAATCACCAATCTTGGGTACCCACTTTCCTTCCGTCATGAATTCGTATATCTCATGTGGAGAAAGAGTAGAGTTGTATAAAAGTTCGCTTTCTTTGCGAGGGCCGATTTGTTTGGAGCGATCTCCGGTTGCACGGGACAAGAAGATGTTACCAGGCTTCAGGTCACGATGAATTAAACGTTGTTTATGCATGTAGGCGGCGCCTTCAAGTAGCTGTCTAAAAATCTCAATATTGCGACGGTTATCGAAATAGGATTGTGTTTTGAGTTGCTGGTTTCTAAATCGAATGTATTCTTGGAGTGTACCTGTTGTTTACAACAATGTCAAAAAACATGATGAGCACATCCTGTTGTCATTTTCAGTTTCAATTTTTTTTTTGTCTTACTTGGACACAATTGCATTTGAATAAACAGTACAAGACCATCCTTTGATGTCTTGCGTTTCTTTGAGTTTTTCTTGGCATTTTTTGGGAAGGATTTGGTAGGAGTTCCATCTTCAAAACTTATAAAAGGAATACCCGGTGGGCTAAAGCTGCTATTTTTTTCAAGAACATTAAGGGCAGGGTGCTGGTCATCATCAGATTCAAGACTGGTAATAAAATAAGAATCCTCTTCGACTTCATCATCGTCTGAGTGGTCTTCTTCTTGATCATCATAACAAGCATACTCGAGCCAGGATGAATAATAACGAACAATATTTGGATGTTCCATACGGGCCAAGTTTTTAATTTCTCTAAAGATACGATCGTATGGACACTTTTCAGTCTTATCAGTGTCGTCATATAAACGGATTTTTTTGATTGCATATTCACGACCATCTAGTTTGTTACGAGCGCGCCAGGCACTTGCAAAACCACCACGGCCCAGCATGTTGAGTTCATTAAAGTCGTGATAGTATCTTGAGTTTTGGACATTGATAGCATCACGCAAGAAATCAGTGCTCGATCGACTGGCTGATTTGGAGCTATCATCTAAAAAAGTAGAAGACTGGAATTGTTCTGTCAAGAGGTGCTGCTTTTCAATAAAAGTCAAAAGTTTTGGTGGTCCATTGCTGTCGACATTATTTTTTTTTCGAACGAGCTCGACAGACGTATACAGCAGTTTTTCAAAGACATTGTAGTAAGTTGAGCGGACACCAGCGACCTGGTCAATCACTTCTCCACCCAAGAAGCCCAGGGAGGTAAGTGGTTTGCATACTTCAAGGAAGATCTTATGGCTCTCCTCAGGTGACTCGCCATACAAATTACAAATCTTTTCAATGAGTGATACAAGAACCCATTTGGTTTGGCCAGGTTTGGCTGCAGGGCCGTTATGAGTTATGGAACTAACTGAGAGCTGTCTTTCAGAGAAAACATCTCGGTTTGTTGACCTGGAAAGGGACATGATAGATTCAACTAAGATATAAGTTGGTAAGATTGTTATATTTCTTGTTTTCTTTAGCTTTTTTTATCATTGTATACCTCGTCTAAACTCAATCGATTCATTGTTAGAACTTTCATCATCTTTTAAATCATCATGCTTTCTAAAGGGCTTTCTAAAAAGTCCTTGAGAAGACTGAGATGAACTAGATGAATCTGTTCCAAACAAAACTTCCATTATTTTATGTAAAGCAAAACAAAACGACAAGAAGAAATAATGTGAAGTGGGAAGAAAACATTTTTTTTTTAGTCTCTAGTAAAGAAATTAATCGGTACTTTAAATTTGTCAAGTACATGTGACCCTCGACCGCTTGTTTACGCCTGATTGGCGGTCTGGAAATTTAACTTTTTTACCATCTTGGATTTATTCGCTGTGATTTACACTTCTCCAAACTTTTTGTTTGTTTGTTTGTGTGAGTGATCTCTTCCAACATTCGTGTTCCCAAAGTTATTTATCAGTATAGCAATGCATTATTTTTGAAAATAAATCTAGTGTTAATTATGAACTTATTGAATTGGCTTATTGGGTCATATCCAATGAAATACACGTTGTTTCCTTGCTTATCAAAACAAAAAAATATGCCATAAAAACCAATCATTTCAATCAGTGTCTGAACATAAAATCGAAAAAAAGGATCTGAATTTTCAAATAATAAATATTTACGTTGTTTTTTTTTTTAGAAAAAAAAGGGTTAAAAAAGAGAGAAAGAAAAAACTTCATTTATAAACAAAAGGTTGAGCGTATGTGTGCGTGTGTGTGGAGAGGGAGAGGGAAAAAACAAGAAAAGAAAAGAAAAGGGAAAGAAAAGGATACTATTAATCAGACTCTTCGAGTTTAGAAACACGATTATTTGCTCTGTGTAGTTCAATAGTCTCTATAGGCGGATTGATTCTATGTTGTTCGGAATGATTGTGACCTGTTGTAGGGGATGCTGGGTTATTAGATAGCAAAGTGACATCGAAAAACGGTGTATTCAATGTGGGTGAAGTTGGAGAGTCTGCTTCATGATAGCCATAAGAGTTACGCATGATACTCGCGGTTCTTCTTGGTATGCTGCTATGCTGCGTTAGTTCTGTTGTCGGTAGTGTGTTGTGTGTGTTCCTTGATGAGATGCTCAAGGATCTTCGTAAGTTTTCACGTATTTGCTGCATAGTTATTGAGTTTTGTGAATTATAACTATTATAATAAGCTCCTCCATAATGATCCCCGTCTTCTACGAGTGTCTTGTTGGAATAATCCTGAGGATCGCTTGGCTGAAGCAGTTGCTCCAGCACCTCCTCAGGGGCAGGTGCAACACAGACCAGTGGGAACACACCTTTTAAACCCGTTGTGACGTTGAAGCCAAGTGCCCAACCATCATCAAAATTCATTGCCACACATACAATATCGCCTACATGAAGACCCAGCTCATCTCCCATCTGTGGCGGATAAGGATGCTTCACCTCGTAAAACTCTTCCATTGGCGGTACTGGTGCGGACGACGATGGCAGCATATCATCGGAATGATCAAGGGAAGTGGTGTTTAAAGGAGGAGGAAGTGGCGGTGGTGTTTTTCGACTGGGTGATTCATTCGAGTAGTTGTTTTGCCCTGATACAAGATGTCTTTGTGAAGCAAGTGATTCATAACCCCCCAGTACACTTGAACTATCATGAATCTCGTGTAATGATGCACGACTGTTATTGTTGTTGTTACTATTCTTCTTGATTTTGCCTGCGACAACACCAATAATGTTGTTGCCACTGCTGCCGATATTGTTGCTATTGTTATAACGACCGCCACCAAAAGAGCCGTTGTTCCTCTTCTTTCGACGATAACAGAAAAAGAAGATGGCGGCACCGACAATACCCACAAATGCCAAGCAGCCAATAATAATGCCAATGATGGCGCCTACCGATAATGATCTACAGCCGGTGAGTTCCTGACAGCAAGCATCGTCTGGTGAGGATTTACAGTAGCTGCATCCCTCAGATGAACTGGCAAAACCTATTATTATTATTATTATTATTATTATTATTATTATTGTTATTGTTAATATGTAAGTTAAATACGTGTAAATTAATTAATAAAATTGTTCCCTTTTTTAAACCATAGCAATAACAAAGAAATAATTAAAAATTATAATACAATACCACAGTTTGTTGGTTCATTTGCCATTCCATTGATGCAATTGTAGGTACCGTTCAGTCCAGACCAATATATACAGCTTGAATTCAGGTTCTCCATCGACATTTCTTGGTAATCTTGATTGGGGCACATGTCAACGTTATTTGTGATGCTGTTTACGCTGTCTGTCCACTCAAAACACGTTGATTGACAGAGTGGAGGCGGATTGAGTCCATTATCATAATTGCACGGTAAGGAATACGAGGAATCTTGAATCAGTGTTGCACATAAAAAAGTTAATGAGTAGCGTGCGTAGGGTATCGACGAGATGGAGGCTTTATTCGTGCATCCGAGTTTGGAGAGGTAAAAGTCAGATGAATCTACATAGGTCAACATTGCAGAGTCAAAAGATTGAACATTGGTTATGTTTGATAGAAATGGGTAAGAGCTGTTTAGGCTGGTGCTGATATAATATTGCTGATAGGCAGGGCAAGTCTGTGAATTCTTTAATGAGAAACAGCTTCCACTGCTGTCTTGTGAATGACTTGATGAAATTAAGAGCGCTAATGTAATAACAATCCGAGAGATGAAGCCCATCATGTATTGTGTATATATGTAAGATGTATGTCGTTGTGTATTAGAAACTTGTCGTTTTTTGTTCTCTTTCCTTGCAGCCGAAATATCGACTCTCCGAATGGGGAGAGATTCTTGACGAAATAAAAAAAAAGGTATAAAAAGTGAAGTAAGACAAGGGTTGAAAAAGGGAAAGAAGGAAGTATTAAGTGCGGTGTTTGAACACTTTTTTAGTCTCTCCTAAAAACAGTAGAGAGTGAGAGAAAGAAAGAAAAAGCGAAAAAAGATAAAACAAGTTGACTATGAAGAAGCAACAAGAAAAAGAGTGGCGTAAACACTTATTTATAGCCTTCCAAGTTTAGAAAACCTTCATGTTGAAGATAACCGTTTATAACAAGCTTTAAGCCACTCACCAGCCCATTACATGTCATTGGCCTATTTTGTGGCGATAAATAAAGCAAAGCTAAGTTGCTCTTTCGGCGCTATAAACAAGCTAAATAAATAAAGTTGTTATTTAGGAAAACAATCTCTCATTTTGCCCTTTTAGCGTTGCTTGGTAGCTAAATAACCATGGAAGCCATCTTTTGTACATCTTTGTCCCATTGTCTTGTTATCCTTCTCTCTCACTCTCTTCTTCGTTTTTTATTTAGCATAAATACGTTTGCTTTGATCTTACTGTGTTTGAAATGAGCTTGGGTCAATCAAATGAATACAAACTAAACAAACGAAATTGAGCCAATCGTAATAGGAATGGGCCAATGAAATAGAATGGTAAAAGGAATACTTGTTCAACAGATTTGTATTAATACAAATCATACAGAAAAGAGCTTAAGCAATAACATGTTGACTCAATTCATCAACTTTCATATCTTTGTGACACAATCTCTTTTATTTTATATTTTTACACTTTCTGTGCACTCGTAATGTTTATTTTTAGAATACAAATGCACTGAAAGCACACATTTTTTATATTTATACTTTTTCATTTAAAAGCTCAGATCAAAAAAACGTATAAAACAGCTTTTTATAATCAATTCCTCATTCTTGGGATCAATTCGTGTCATAAATTGACCTTATAATTGAGTGATACAGACACACTTTTTGATTTATGTGCATTCCTTTTTGTAATTCATAGCAAAGGAAACGTTGACATCAACTCAGACTGTTGACTCCCCATTTAGCATCCAATCAGTAAGTGTTCCTTTATTTTGTTCACTGAATGCATCTCTTTATAGAAATGGCTGTCTCCAAGGAGCAGGCGGACTCTGTACCTATTTATACTTATTCGTTTTAATGATTTGATCTGAAATGAACATTGACATCACCAAGTACTGATAATAATGATTTATAAGAATGGGTACCAAGTGAATTAGTTGGAACATTTTGATTGAGATAATAAAGTGCTGGGTTTGAGTAGCATGCGTATATAAAGGTGATCGATGATTGTTTTTCTCTCCAGGAGCAATATACTATGTTGTTATGCATTTCAAGTCCGTGCGTTAAACAGTTCAATTGTTCTCTTATAATAATACTACTACGAATAATTACATCACACTGTTTATCAAAAAATCCTATTTAGGCTCCCTTTTCCTTTTATTGTCGAGGCTGGCATATTTCGCTAACGCATTTACATTCAACCATACATGATCTTACTTCAAATAGATTTTCCAATCAAAAGCTAATGGATAGTTTATATTAACAGTTATATATATATATATATATATATCACTGCGATACGATAATACACAACTTATAGTAATATGTACCTTGTTGTTTTCTCATTTAATTACAAGTAATTACTATCCACGCTTACAAATTACTCTTATTGATGGATCGAAAATTGGCTTTTTGATAGGAATTACTATAAATGGAATTTTAATGAAAGTCTGCTAAAAGCATGAATTCATTGGTCCGTATTAAAATACTTTTGATCTCCATCTCAATGCAACTCCTGAACACATTCATGTTGATATGATTAACGTTATTATTACATGGTATTTAAATAGTATAAATTAATCGTACCAAAGATACCTTATCTTAACACAATTAAGAAAATTATCTCTTCTTCTTTTTTTATTTTTATTTTTTTATGGTGCAACAACTTTAGACCCAACAACTTTTTCGAAAAATGTCCAATTTTTTTATTAGAGTTTTGCCTTCCTAAAAAGAAAATTTGCCGTATGGCTAGTCGAAATCAACTGAGGTTCACTCAATAATATAAAATATTTTAGTATTTTGATTGGCTCATGTAGGATAAATTTAAATCCGCTAAGCCGGGTAATCTATTTAATCCAAAAATAATGTTCAATTTGAAGGATTTACTGCTTAAAAGGGTACTTACACACCGATTTTGAGAAATTATTACACCTCGAAAAAAAGATTTACAAAAAATCTGAACTTCGATTCTTGTAGAGAAAGGTTCATTCTATCATTATTGAAGTAAAAAAAATTGATATTTTGTTTGTAGGATGAGTAGTTAATTTTTTAAGAATGGCCAAAGAAGTGTTGGGTCTAAAGCTGTTGCACCATAAAATAAAATAAAAAACACGTGTACTAGGCTATTAATAAGTTTTTTTTTAAAAGAAAATCTCTAAACTTTTGCAACATTTTTTTATAACTGTTATTCCGATCCCAAAATGTCATAGTTGTTTTTCCCAATTTGACATTTCTTTTTTTAAACTACATAGATTGAGCACTATCTATTGATTACTGAATATTTATTCTGTTTGAAACCATCGTTTTCCTTAGTTGTTTGCTTATCACCAAATCTGTTCTTAAAATCATCCTTCGAGTTGTTCAATGAGGGTTCTCTTCGAGAGAGTAAAGCGAGAGACACACAAAGTGTAGGTCATATTGTCGATCTTAATGCTTATAAAACGAACAAAATAGCAGAGAATTATAATGGCACACTACTTCTGCTAAATACTGTCTTTTCCAAGATTAAAATAGGAATTCCTTTTTTGCAATAAAAAAAATGCGTTAATTAATTGGAGCATGGCTACTTTAAGAGGATTTCTTTGACTTAACTAGCTTTTCCCTTTTACGCACCACCATTAAGTATTGTTTACGCTAATATTTGTAAAGCAATAACATGTACATTGGTTAACAATATCAAATGAAGAAATACTATCCAAATAAAGTAAAATACTCCTTTCTTTGATGATATCGTAACTTTAAAACAGTGCTCCACAATTGAATCACGTTGCACTTTGCAATAGTGATTTCTGGCATCGGAGTCACCGTTATTAAGAACAGCATATAATTATATCATAGATGATTCTTTTCGCTTTTTTAATCCATTCAAATGGTACCTGATCAGCCTTTTCGTTATTTTAAGACCCATTATGATTTTAATGGGCTCTTCATCAGAGAAATTTCAACTCTCGTAGACTAATTTGACAAAACTGTTTGCTTCAAGTCAATTCCCTTTATTGTATGGTTTACTTACTATTCGAATATCAAGAAACTATTATGAAAAATGTTCATCTGTAAGGGAGATAAAAAATTGTAATATATTTATGTGTATGTGTATTTGACTTAAATCTCGACTTCTGGTCGTGGTAGTTGTCATGTTGTTTTCAGTTTAACTCGGGCTCAAAGACATAACAAGTGATAAAAATGATGATAGATGTTGAAAAACAGATGAGTTTATCTTTTTGCAAGTTGATAGAATTAAAAGTATAAACCCACTTATATATACTTTGGTCTAAAATGATACCGACAAGTGTGGATCTTTTCAATGATAACATCATCATCATCATCATCTAAAACGATATTATTTCCACGAGATAAAGAAATCGATACTTTGCATTGCATTGATCAAGTAAACACCTTGGCGCGATAAAGCTCCAATGCAAGCCAAAATTTTACGCATTTGTTTTTACCATTCTCGTTTTTTCGTGTTTCTGTGTTGAAAACTCCGACGCTCCTTCTTTTTTTTTTTGTTTGCATTCGTGTATACTTTTGTTTATGTTTGTTCAACCAAAGCTTTAAAATATTTAAATTAAATATGATAAGGTTAGAGAGCATTAAATACACATTAAAATAACAAACCTTATTCATAATATAAATCATGAATAGTGAAGAAGAAGAAGTTACACCAAGACAAACTCTATCAAGCGAGTTTGGAAAGCGATCTAATCCGTTCTTTAACTACAATCCAGAAAAGGAACCAATCAAGGTAATTTCTATTGTTGTTGAATCTCCATCACTTTCACATTCTAACCAAAGCAAAACAGGCTTATCTCAGAATACGACCTCGTCCACAAGAGTCTGAATACGAAGAAGAACCCTACTTACAAATTGTAGATGACTATGAGATTTCCATGACGCCACCATCGGTAAGCAGTGTAGATTTTAAAACTAACACCTTTTTGCTAATTCCCAATCGCAGAATTCAAATGCCTATCGTACACGCAACAGAGCCCCAGAGCGTTACAAATTCAGTAAAATATTCACATCCAAAGTCCACCAACAAGACTTTTTCAAGCGCACCACACTACCCTTGGTCGATGATGTTCTTCGGGGCCAAAACGGCCTCATCTTTGCATACGGTGTCACCAACAGCGGCAAGACATTTTCGATTATGGGCACAGAACAGGAGCCAGGACTGCTACCGCGTACATTGGATGTAGTATTCAATAGCACCGAGGGATATCTATCAGATGCAAAATTGAAGCCGTGTATGCATAGTTTGGTGAGGGCATATGAGGAAGACGAGGATGAAAATCGAGGTTTATTATCCATGTTGGATAATAACAGGATAGAAATGGTAAATGTAGGTTTCCCCCCGTCCCTTTTATACAATGTATGAGTATTAAACAGTACGATGTAGAGCCCAGAAAGATACGAACAGCCCATTCCATCACATGAAAAACTCTCGATTG
Source organism: Backusella westeae (assembly GCA_024140375.1). Lineage (NCBI taxonomy): Eukaryota > Fungi > Mucoromycota > Mucoromycetes > Mucorales > Backusellaceae > Backusella > Backusella westeae. The sequence continues at coordinate 9,898 of VCJG01003578.1, read as the reverse complement.
AAATTGACCAAAACTTTGAATATGCCATTTGGATTTCATTTGCCGAGATTTATACAGAAAAGATATACGATTTGCTTGAACCACCCGTGCCCAATCGAACACCGCTTCCATTAAAGTACGAATATAGTAGCGGGAACAAGTTTATTGCAGGATTAAAGGAGATCAAGGTGAAATCGTTGGATGAGGCGTATGGGATCCTATTTGAGGGTCAGAAGAATCGTGCAATGTATTCAACTATTACAAATCATAAGAGCAGTCGAAGCCATAGTATCTTTACCATTCGCATTGTGAGGACACCTATTGATGAAAATAATTATGTCATTGAGGTAAAATAAGGAGGGACGTGTTTATTGTTGCCTATATAATAAGAATCTACTTTTATATATAGGATGCAATGTATGCAACTGTCTCAAAGTTATCGATTGTGGATTTGGCGGGTTCAGAAAGACATCGAAATACGTTGAATACAGGTCAAAGGTTAAAGGAGGCTGGAAACATCAATAAATCATTGATGGTACTAGGACAATGTATGGAAACATTAAGATTGAATCAATTAAAGGCGGATATTGGAAAGGTATATTAATAATAGTGATAAAGAAACGAGAGAGAGACAGTAACAAGTTGGTTGACGTTTCCCCCCTTTTTTTTTTACTCACATAGAAAACGACAGTAGTACCATATCGCCATAGTAAACTTACCGAGCTATTTAAAAGTTCATTTGAAGGAGATGGAAAAGCCGTGATGGTAGTCAACATCAATCCATTTGATACGGGGTTTGATGAAAATAGCCATGTGATGAAGTTTGCGGCGGTGGCAAAGGATGTCGCCACTTGGAGACGAGTACATCCTAAATTAGAATTGAAGAATGTGTCGAGTTCAGGTACCAATCCATCCATATTAAAAATAGATTATAAAAGAGAGATAGATGAACATTTTGCTGAGCATATGTATTTATAGTAAAAAGGCCCAGATTAGCAGCTACTGCTGCCACTACGG
>VCJG01003570.1:0-13179 GCA_024140375.1 Backusella westeae | reverse complement strand
TTGAAAATACAAAATGTTCGAGCTGGATTTAAATTGTACGAGAGTGATGTGGAAATGTGATATACGTAACAGGTCAAATAAAGCATGGTGCTTAGTATTAATCACTCAATAGCGCAAATAGTTGCGAAAAAATTATTTTCAGATACGAAGTTTCAAGGACCCAAAGAAACTTTAAAGCTTCTGACCTTTTAGGTTGTGGATGCAAACTTGCTTATTTATTTATTTATTTTTTTTACATAACCTTTCAAATAAATTTTTTTTTTTTAATAAATCGTGATTAAAAAAAAGTGAGAAACCACCCCCAAAGCACCCGGAATATAATTATTCCGTGGAATTACAAACCCCGCTTCCGCACTTTTTACTAAACTCTAAGGGAAATTATGTTTAAGGGTGTGATATAATAATAATAAAAATAATAAAAATAAAATTTATTATTGCTATTATTATTATTTTTGTTGACTCTGATGCATGGAAACAAATTTAAGTATATAATAAACTTTTAAAGAAGCATAGAACAGTGTGGTATGACTAAAGTCTAGAACTTGTCTCTGCATCTCTTTATTTCTATATTCATCGTACTAGTAACTGTTCTACTTTATATATAAATATACAAAGGACAAAAAAAGTATCTATTCATGAGTTATTTCGCTTGTATTTTAAAGCACACACGTTAAATGATATACATATATAACTATAACTACATGTATTTGTGCAGAAAATGATGAAATCGTGTAAATACACAAAACACTTTTAATATAAAAAATAGAGAGAGTAATGGTGCATACTATTTATAGTAGGCTAAATATTGACTAAAACTCTTTTGGAGTAAATTCGGGTGATGATTAAGGAGAACCAGAAAACTTGAATGCAACCCAGAATCAGTAGCTTGGAATAACAAGGCTGATATCTCATGATGCCAAACAATTGTATTGTAAATTGAAAAAAAATAATAATCTAGTATGCACCTAACCATTTCAGTGATTGTTTTGGATAAACTAGCATTGCTATGTAGAGCATGAACAGAGGTGTGAAAAACATTACATTTGATATTGGTAACAATAATAATGATAATAAACGTACTTCTACTACTTGACTGTAAATACGCTAGGTGGTTGATTCCTTCCTAATGTATTAACAAGATATTCGATATAATGAAACTATTCCTTGTTTTAGATAGTTATTGTGCCCAATTGTAGATGACAGACAAATTGGATGGCTACTTTTTTATAGGGCTTCAGCCACTGCTGAATCCCGACTACATATTAATTTTTCTCTCTCTCACACACAAAAAAAATTAAAACGCTCGGTAAAGATCCGAGAAGCATGGCTGTGATTTACAAAGCATATACAATAAAGTACGTGTTGATTTAGTAAAAATAAAAGACTGATTATAAGACCTTTAACCCAATCACTTGGAAATAGGATGCTGTATTATTTCAATTTTAGTCAAGATAATAAACATTCCAGAACCATCAATCTTTGCACTATGATTGTTAGCATAAATCTACGCTATTATATTAAAGCGTGGTGCAACGTTCAGAATGGAAAGGGCTTCAGCTATTGGTTTAGCTACTAAAAAACTGTTTTTAAATTTCCTTGTTATTTTTGGACAAAAATTTAGAAAACTTGTAACTTTCTTTTTTATACCCTTTTCGGCGAGAGAACTGGCTTCACTCGAGAAACACTTTTAAATAGCTTGTAACTCGACTATTACAAGGCACTTTGTATTAAAAAGAGTATTATTAAAAAGTACATGTAATAATAACAACAACTTGCTATTATTATTTTAATAAACTAACTTATTCCCTTTCGCCTTAATGTTATTATCTCCATTGACAACAACAAAAATACATGGCATTTCGTTGTTATTATTATTCTTGTTCTGATCAGCTCAAGAAGCACAAACATAATTACCACCAAAGCGACATTTTCTTACAACTTGAAATTTTTTGCTCATTGAACGAATTGAATCACTCTATTGTTATATAGATATATTTATTCCTGTCAGTAATATAATATTATAAGATGCCCTTGCAAAAGCAACAATCTAATCAAGCACATGGAAAAGGTACATTAGTGTGCAATGTTGACAGTCTGAGGGGCACCACTTTCAATGACTATTTCTATTATATTCCATTATATTCCTTTTTATTTGTTTTTCACACATACATTGTTTGTAATAGATTCGGGGGAGTTCCCAAGATACCCTAGTGGTAAGTGTGTACATGTATTCATCAATGTCTGTATATATCTATATCTGACGAATTCAATGAATGCTACATTAGATTCAAATACGCTGCATCCATTCCAGCTTCCTCCACAGAAAGACAAGAAGCGCAATTTCCTAAGATTTGTAAAGAAAAAAAGTAAGTATATATGGTAAGTCCTTGTTACACTTTTTTCTTGTTATTGAGCAAATATTTTATACAAACACAGGCCGCCCTGATATGGCATCCGCAATAGTGAATGCACCAACCAATATTTTCAATGTTCCATCCGCAATCGACTCGGGTTCGACATTAGTGTTTCGTAAAAGATCCAGAGAATATGAACAAAACGCATTTGGACTTTATACGGAAGGTGGAATAAATGATGCGGTGAAAAATGGAACTGAGCGAAAGAAGTCATTAGGTGGAAACTCATCACGGAAGGGGAATGACAGAGAAAAGTCGGAAGGAAGCATTTATTTTATTACAGGCGAAGAACAGAATGGAAGGGTAAATTTTATTCATGCAAAAATATCCAAGTTGCTGTAAAACGTGGTTTTTGTTGTTTTCTTATATTCTTTGTTTTTTTTATGCATTTTACAATTGGGATTTTATCAATTGAGCAGAGCTTAGAATGTAAGTTGATTTTTAACATATTCTTTAATTACAAAGTGTGATAATAATACTAATAATACTAATACAATACCAATTATATGTAAAAAAAAGTGGACCAAGACTTTGATTCGATGGAAGGTATCATAAATCAAGACTATCTTAACAAAAAACCACCAAGTATTATGACACAGGTAATTTACCTCATTTTATTACTATAAAAACGCCATGTATAATTAAGCTTTTATTTTCGTTTTTATTTTAGCAAGGAACCAACCCAACGAGTGAAGCATGGCTCCCGCCCGATAGCTGGGCAGTTCAACCAGCTGATGAGGATGATGATGTACATACACCAGTGTTATCAAAAAGTTTTCCTGCAGACTATTTCCCTGTAGTGGAATACGAAACCTGTGACATACCTAGCAAGAATGTAAGTGATGCTTTTCGCCTTTCTTGACAACAATAGTAACGTTGCTGATGATAAATATGGTGATTAGTTCTGCATTAGAATTTTCCGCCCTGATGGAACATTTGGTACACTTATCGTTCCTTTGGAAACCACAACGCATGACCTTATACAAAGACTGGCAGAGAAATTCTTCTTGCATGATCTGAGCAAATATAGAATTACACTAACACGTCAAAACCTTGGTAAGGAATAATATAACCTCTAATGGATAAATAAGAAAAGGAAAAGGGACCCTAAACCATTATCCTTAGGTCGGGTCTTGCAAGTAAACGAGCGACCAGCTCAAATCCAAAAAACACTGCTCGAGCAAATGGGCTATACAGAAGAAGATAAAATCGAGGATGTGGGTCGTGAGGATAATTCCTACCTGTTCCGTTTTTCATTTGGTCCTAGTGTTCCACAGGTAGTTCAAGAAGAAGAGGAATTTTCCACCTATCGCCGTGTCGATCTTCAAGCGAAAAACATTTCAACCATCCCCATATTTTTATACAAATATGCCTCTCGAATCAATTCATTAGACTTGTCCAAAAATTTGCTATTGGAAGTACCCGTGGATTTTTTACAAATGTGTAAAAGCTTGAAACAGCTTTGGCTTACAAATAACGACTATGTCCTCCTTCCTCCTTCGGTTCAGTACATACCAAACTTGGAACATTTGAATATATCCAGTAATCATATCCGTGATCTCGAACCAGTTCATTTGGAAAACATAAACTCATTGCGCACCTTACGTGCTTACAATAACCAACTCAAAGAGCTCCCACAAAACTTTTCAAAATTCCAACACCTTACCATTCTATTCATTTCAAACAACTCATTTACAAAGTTCCCTGATGTAATATGCCAAATCAAAAGTCTCGCCTATCTCGACATCAGCTTTAACAAGATATCAACATTTCCCGAGGAAATATGCAACTTGAGTAACTTGATTGGTCTTTTTGCAACAGCGAATCGATTGACAGGAAGCCTCCCGCCTAGTTTTGCCAAATTGGAAAAACTCCAAGAACTGGATGTCCGTCAAAACCAAATCACTGATTTGGATGTCATTTCGCAGCTTTCAAAATTGGAGGTGATTTGTGTCGATTACAATGCTGTGAGCGTAGTAAACTATAATTTCAAAAACTTGCGCCAACTTCGAATGTCAAAAAATCACCTAACACACTTTAGTCTGGCATCCTATCCAAGAAACGAGCCTACACTTGGGATAGGGCCACCCATCAAAACAGAAAGTATGCTGACAGAGCTGAATATATCTAATTGTAAACTTGCATCTCTGCCCAAGGACCTATTTGAACATACATCTGCTCTTGAAAACCTTACATTGGATTGCAACACACTAAGCGAGCTTCCTAGCAGTATCGGAATACTTACCAAGCTGGTTCGACTCTCTGTACAAGCAAACAACCTTGAGGCGCTTCCTAAGGAAATCTCAAATTTGGTGGAGCTTAAAGTGTTGGATGTGCAAAAGAATAATATGAAGACTTTACCAAAAGAAATATGGCGTTGTGTTTCGTTACAGACCCTAAACTGTTCATCCAATTTATTGGATGTGTTCCCTGAACCCTTCTCAGAGATCCAAGAAAATACAAACCAAATAGTACCTCAAAGAACGAATTCACTGGCGGATATGGAAAAAGCAAAGGTGCAACATGGCCAAGACACTGCAAATACCGATCAAAACGATTCCCCAGAATCCGCCTTATCCAACTCTGATAGAGTGGATTCAATTGATAATATACCTGCTAATTTGCTCTCTAGCGGATTTTTACCTCCTCCAAACTTTAACCCACCCTCTTTCTTTGCCAGTCCTCGAAACCATCCTCCTCCTTTATCGCTTTCTCTCCGCAATTTGTTTTTGGGTGACAATAGGTTTACAGATGATGTTTGGTCCCCTCTATCCTTATTTTTGGAGCTAAGGACTCTCAATTTAAGTTTCAACGATCTCTATGAAATACCTCCAGAGGGACTGTGCCATCAGCATCTTTATGAACTTTACCTCTCTGGAAATCAGCTCACATCTCTTCCTGCAGACGATCTTGAAAAGCTCTGTTACTTACGTGTACTTGCTGTGAACGGCAACAAGTTACAGACACTTCCAGCAGAAATCGGAAAACTTCGTAAATTACTTGTTTTGGATGTTGGAAACAATGTATTGAAATACAATATCTCGAATTGGCCCTATGATTGGAATTGGTAAAAGAGACATAAAAGAAACGTCAAAGTAGTATTTATACTTACGGCTATTGTTTTAAAACATAGGAATTGGAATTTAGGTTTGAAGTACCTTAATCTATCCGGTAATAAACGATTGGAAATCAAAAAGACGCATCCAGAAATGAGCAACCCCAAAGATAAAAACCTGTCTGACTTTAGCGCACTGACCAAATTGAGAATGTTGGGTTTAATGGATATCACGATTTTAGGCGTTTCTACACCAGAAGAGTATTATGACCGTCGTGTCCGCACATCACCATCCGAGGTCAACACAATGTCCTATGGTGTAGCTGACTGGTTAGGACCAAGCGATCATCTTGCCACTTGGGATTTGGTGATGCCCCGCTTTAGAAACAGGGATGATGAGTGTCTCTTTGGTTTGTTTGATGGAAGAAAACACAGCAAAACTGGGTGTCGATTAACACGCTTCCTAAACGACAACTTTACCTATCATCTTATCAACGAACTTGAAAAGACAAAAGATGATGATACGTTTGTATCGGCCATACGACGTACATTCTTGGCGCTTGAAAAGGAGTTTGGATCTGTGGATGCACCAGATAAAGATCTAGGCGCATCGGCGTTGATGTGCTATATTTCAGGTACAAAACTGCATGTTGCCAATGTGGGTGATGCACTTGCGGTCATTTCAAGAAATAATGGGCAAGCGTATGAAATTACACAGAAACATATCCCGTTCCATCCAAGCGAGATATCACGTATTAGAGCTGCAGGTGGCTATGTCTCGAATTCAGGTCTTTTAAATGATGAATTGCATGTGTCCCGTAGTTTTGGTTACTATCACCTTATTCCTGTTGTAAACGCCAACCCTTATGTATGCACCATCACGCTTTCAGAAAACGATGAATTTGTCATCATGGCCTCCCGTGGATTATGGGATCGGGTTTCGTATCAGACGGCGGTGGACATTGCACGCACTGAAAAAGACGATATGATGGTGGCTGCACAGAAACTGCGTGATTTCGCCATTACCTATGGTGCAGATGATAATATCATGGTGATGATTTTTGCTGTGGGCGATCTCTTTGAGAAGAAGGATAAACGTCTTCGCAATATACGTGGTATGAATCTAGGCACAAATCGAGCAGTCGGAGTGGATGGTTCCACTTTACTGGAAGATGGCTCTATTGGAACACCTGGCATGGTGGGAAAGAATAAGCGTCGCATCAAGGATGAAGTACCTGGAGATTCTGTAAGTGTGAAATGATTCCTTTTTTATGAGTTGTGGTAAAAACTTACAGGTATATATATAATTAAAATAAATAGACACTGGCCCGTTTAGATAGAGAAGTTCCTCCACCAACGAACCAAGTTGCCTTGGTCTTTACAGACATCAAGAGCTCGACGCTATTATGGGAGCTACAACCAGAAGACATGAGATCGGCGATTAAAGTGCATGATGCAGTTATGCGCCGTACCTTAAGAAGTATCGGTGGTTACGAAGTCAAAACTGAAGGTGATGCATTCATGGTATGCTTTCAAGAAATAACAGCCGCGCTTTTATGGTGCATGACTGTTCAAATGCAACTACTTGAAACGGACTGGCCTGCCGGAATTCTCGAGACAGAGGAAGGACGAGAGATTGAAAAGGAGGCCAAGGTGATTTATCGAGGCTTGTCGGTGCGTATGGGTATTCATTGGGGCACGCCGGTGTATGAGCGTAATCCCATCACCAAAAGGATGGATTACTTTGGTCCCGTTGTTAACAAGGCAAGTAGAATCTGTAATGCCGCTGATGGTGGACAGATTTGTATCTCTTCCGATGTCTTCACTGCATTGCGCGATATGCCTGGTATTTTTAATGATGATAACACGAGCTCGGCTGGTACAGATTCAACCAACTCATACTCTTTGAGCAGAGATATACAACAATTAAAACGCCTTGGTTTTCATGTTGTGGAGATGGGAGAACGTCGCTTGAAAGGTCTCGAAACACCCGAAATGCTAAGTCTAATTTTCCCAAAACATTTGGCTGGTAGAATCGAGCTTGAGAAGAAGGAAATTTCGGAACCAAATATTACCAAGGTGGAAAATCCTTCAGAACATTCTTCTCCTTATCTTAGACCTCCCTCTAATCTCTCTATAACCGATGTCTCCCTTCGTAAAGACAGCTCTTCAACAGTCGCTGATGATTCTAGTCGACCATCTCTCAAATCTTTAGCAAATAGACAAATTGATCCAGCATTTGTTGTGTCTCTTGGAAGCTTAGCTGTCCGTCTTGAGCGTCTCACTACTGGTTCTATCCATATGCCTTCAGGAAATAATGATATGTATAATAAATTGGGCTTCCCTGAAGCCATTGTAGGTGTAGGAGGATCAAGTAAATCGCCATTTGCAAACGCATTCACAAAACGTATGGAGGAAGTAGCTTCTGACGAAGAATTAATCATGCTGATTGAAAACTTTGTAACACGAATTGAGGTAAGTTTTATAAAGCACAAACGCCATTGATAACAAAACTAATATTTTCATGTTTTAAAAATAAAAGAATGCGGCTTCATCTTTATTTTTACAAAAAGTGGGCAAATTCACTACTGTTCTAGAGAAACTGGGTGAAGCAATCGAATTAGATCCAATGCATGTATTACGTGCACTACAGATTTATTCAGAATCTGAAGGATTACAGTAGTCATTTTTCACAAACATAGCTCAACATGTAAATACAAATTTATATTATATATCCTCTTTTTTTTTTCTCTCTCTCTTTCTCACTGTACTTTGATAAATCTGTATGATGAACCAACCCTGTTCTCTTCAATATCTTCTTTCTGCCCATATACTTAAGTATTACTTATAATGCCATATGTAACAATAATAAAAACTACATCAGCGCATATATGACGTTAATCAAATAATATTGATCGTCACCATAAATCTGGAGCAATGTTTAAACAAACTCGTTTCAAGTTTTAATCAACACATATTTCTTATTCTGTATAAAGTAAAATAAAAATATATTATTATGTCATAAATAAACACTTCCTCCCTTTATTTGTATGTTTTATATTCACTAATTATTAAGGTAAGTAGCCTCTTTGTGGCTGAAGAGAAAAAGGAAAGGAAAGGGGCTAATGGTATGTTTTGAAAAAAAAAAGACCATTACTCGATTTGATAAATTCATATGCGTTTAAATACCAGTGTGTATCGGCAGCGTACGACTATCCAGGTCATCAGACAAGATGTAGTTCTCACGACATTATTAGAGCCGGAATCCCTTTAGTGGAATTGTCCTTAATTGTAATAAATGGGTATCTATTTATAATCTAGAGGTTTGATATGTCATCGGCTGTCAATTTTAGACGACATGCATATTATATTTATTAATATTTATATAAAGAAAAATCCATAGTAAATCCACTCCATTTTGAGTATTGCTTGTTTATTGTTTCACAAAGAACTGGAATATTATCCAAACTCAACCTTAATTATTCTTGCACTTTTCTCTTTTATTTGCTTTTGTATTGGACTCATAAAAACCAAGTAAAGTCTCTTTTATAAATTCAGTAAGAGTAGTTTGAAAAAAAAAAAAGAATAGCACATCATTCTAAGTTAATAACATGAGATAGCCTAAAATATAAAGTTTGCTAGCTTATTTTTTTTTTAAGAAAGAAAAAGAAAAGCGGAACCAAAAAGCAATAATTTATAAAAAATATAATTTCAGGTCATACAGTCGCTTACTTTGGACATTGGTTCTACCAGACAAAGACAATGCTCGTGACACAATAACTTTATCCAATCATGATGTTAAATGGGTTTTGTGCTTTCTCTTTTGCTTTTCTTCTCTTCTCTTTCTTCCCCCTCTTTTTTCCTTTCTTTCTTCTTTTTATATAAAAAAAAGCGCGTTTCTGTTTATAATTTATTTTTGTAACGGCGTAGTACATAATTTTAATTCTATTACATAAATATAAATAATAATAATAAATGTCTGAAGCCGAGATTAAACAAGATTTAAAAGAGTCATCACAACCCACTAGCAACGAGATGACCAGCTCTGAACCAAGCAAGGTTGACAAGGAAACAGATGTTACGGCTTCCGAAGACAAGCATACAGTAGATACTGCCGAAGTCGAGCAGGACGAATTCTCTGATGCACTTGACAAGACTGAAAATACCAACAGCAATGATCTGTCCGCGGTCATTTCTAAGCTTCAGGACTCAGTAGATGCATTGCCCGAGGCCCCAGTACCTTCTGCAACTGGTGAAAAGGAAGAGAATGGAGATGATGCTGATCCCAAGCCTTATGATGCTGGACTTGCCGTTCTTGATACGATCCCTGAGGTTGAGACAGAAATCAACGAATTAGGATCCAGCTTAATTAAGGACGGAGATAAACAAAAAACCGGTGACGAATTGGCTACAGTGGAGGATATCCCTCTTGATGAATCTTCAAGCGATAAAAAGGAGGAATCGTCTTCTGCTAAGCACCCAGATGCTCCCAAGACAGAGGAAGAGGATACCAAGGAGGGCATTAGAGCTGGAAGTGAACCTGGATCTCCGATCCCCGAAAAGAAGGAGCTCACTGATATTCAAATTGCTACTCACTTTGAGAAAATTCGTAGTTCCATTGACGTCCCTCCTGGAGAGAACATGGCTGACTTTATTACACCTCCTACCCCAGGTCTCCAACCCGAGTCTAGTTTGGCCGATAAAAATGATGAAGTCTTGGATGATTTGGAACCTGCTAAATCAAAATCGAATGACATCACTTTAAATAACATCAACTTTGAAAATGTAAAGGCAAATACATTGAGTCCTAGACAACAGGAATTGTTTGGTAAATGGCAGCACATACTTTGAAGAAGAAACTATGTACTCATTCCATTATGTATGTATATATAGACAAGGATATGCTTAAGGGCATGAATTTTTTCTTTAACAACAAGTTCTCGGAAGCAAAGGCTGTTTTTGAAAAAAAATCAAAAGAGTAAGTCATTGGTTCATATAAAGAAGGTTATAAATTGCTTAAATGGTATTTTTTTTTTCTTTTACAAATTAGAGATCCATTGTATGCACTTGGTCTTGGATGTATGGCATTTATAAAAGGTAAGCTCACTAGACCGATATGTTTGTACCTGTGAAAATAGTTTCTAATATATTTTTTTTTTTTCGTTCATTCTATTTGATCAGCTATTACGGTAAGTTTTTTAAGCTATAGATTTTAAACCTAATTTTAAAAGTAAGAAATCGATGCTAAATTTATATCACAGTCATACGATCCTAAAGATGTCGAAGCAGCCTTGTTGTCATTGGGCGAAACCTATCATTTTGCTGCTGCACAAATCGAAGCTGCATCTGCTAAAAAGCCCTTGGTTGATACAGTGTCCCATTACTTTACCAATTTGATGGGCACAAACCCAACCAATCTTCCAACAAACACACGACCCTTAAACAGATATGAGCTGAGAGAACAGGAGGGCTTTATTCCTAATGGTGCTTTACGTGCCCATGTTATTAAAGCAGAGTGTGGTCTTTTGATGGCAATTATTTTCTTGTCGCAGGAAACGGTGGTGGGCTACCTTAAAGCTGGTTTGAATCTCCGTAGAGGTAAGGATTACATAATCAGATTAAAAGACAAAATAGTAACACTGTTATTTATTCTTTGAAATGATATAGCATATAACAGTTATAGTTTGGTCTGGCAAGAGTATAAGCGTATGGGACAGAATTTCAATGTACATATGGATAAGGATACTATTTCAGCTATTCAATTTGGGTAACTATCGAATTTTTTTTGGTGTGTGTTGAAGGGGTAAAAAGTGCAATCGCTGATGTTTTACCTTGGTTGATTTATTAGTATTGGATCGGTACATTTATTATTGTCATCATTACCTCCAAAGATTTTGAAAATTGTATCAGCATTTGGTTGGAAGGCTGATAAGCACCTTGGTTTTGCTTTATTGAAGTTATGTCTTGAAGGAAAACGTATCAGATCTCCTTTGGCCTCATTAATGTAAGTTACAGACTATACAACTATTTTTTTTTCTAGCGATCATATCAGCTAACCTTTTTTTTTTTTTTGAAATTCCATCCAAACAGGTTACTTTCTTACTATGTACTTTTAACATCGTACGCTCCACAAGTACTTACCCGCGAACTCATCCAGCCTGCCATTGAATGCCTTTTGGATGCCCAACAATCATACCCCAACTCTGCCTTTTTCTTGTTCTTTGCTGGTCGTGTATCTCGTCTTGCTAGAAACCTTCCTCTCTCCACTCAATCTTTTGTTTATACTTATGAAGTCAGTCAGGGAGATTGGGCAGAGACCACCATGGGCCACTTGGCCACCTTTGAGATTGCCTTCAATTCGGCTATGGCTTTGGATTGGGCAAGTGCAGCCGTTCGATCATTAGAGTTGCAATCAAAATACAACTCTCCTGCTTTCTTAAAGTACTTTTATGGTGCATGTATGGAAATGCTCGGTAACAGAACAGAGGCCATTTTGGCATTTGCAGAGGCACCTAAATTAATTGACAAAAAGAAGAAGTCTCAGTCCGAGCAGTTCATTATGAGCCGTGTATCTTTCTTTGAAGTTAGTGGATTCCAGGATTTGAACTTTAGTCTTCCCGCTGTAGAGATCCTGCTTGCCTGGAACGCATTCCCTTGTATGTCACCTGAGGCATTGGAAAAGTGTTTGGAGCTCGTCGAAAGTACATTGGAGCGCATTTATGAACGCGAGAAGCTTGAATACGATATCAGAACCGTAGAACTTGTACCCAGCACAGCCACCCCTGACTATTATGATCAACGCGGTATTCTTCTTTTGGCAAAGGCATCCATTTTTAATGCTTTGGGTCGATTCAGTGAAGGCATTGTTCATCTTAACTGGCTTATTGATAACAAGGATAAGTTCAAGCACACTAATTGGTTGGCTCCATTTGCATACTGGTAACGTATACATATATAATTATTTTGGGAAAAGCAAAGACTTACTTTTATGTGTAGGGAATGCGGTAATACATGTTGGGGCATGGAAGAATATAAGAGAGCTAGACATCTCTGGGAGACTACCTTGGCTTTCTCTGGATATGATTTGGAGTACAGATTGGCTACAGTAAGTTATATTCTGACTTTTGGAAATTTGCCTTTTATGTAACCTTATTTTTTGTCTTTAGCGCTTGAACCTTGCTATTATGCATGCCGTTGAACTTGGTGTACCCGAAACTGTTGTCCCAAAGAATGATAAAGGAAAGACAACACATGGACGTAAGAGAATGTCTATTGTTGCCTCAAAATCAACAGGAAGTATTGTTAGCTCTTCTTAAAGGATTCACACCCCTTTTTTCCTTCTTATTTTATGACTACCTTATGATCCATATAAGCATATACGGATAAGAACTTATTTATATATATATTACTGACTTCTTTATAATTCCATTTTCCCCCTTTTGTTTCCTTAATTAAACACTGATGTACTCTTTTTTTTTAATTTATTTTTATACGAGATTAAAAACATCTGCGCTTGTTACTGTTTTGTTTTTTTTAAATTATATATTTATTATTAATAAAATGAAATATTAAATTAAATCACAATCAAAAGATACAATGTGAAATAAATAATGTGAGTGTGTGTGTGTGTGTGTGTGTGTATGGGTTGTGACTTGTCCTTAGAGTTTAGTAAAAAGTGCGAAAGTCGGAGTAACAAATACGGGGTATCAA